>JAOYMZ010001294.1:0-25141 GCA_025802335.1 Pinguicula primuliflora | reverse complement strand
TAATTCATAACAATTTCATAACAATTCCTAATAATTCATAACCATAACAAAAAATCCGAAACAAATTGAAAAAAACCAAAACTCGAAAATACTTGAAAGAATAACTTGTCGGAAGAAGAACTAGGAAGAAGTCGTCGAAAGAAGCTGTCGACCGTTGCCGGAAATTGCCGGAAGTCGCCGAGAGAGGAAACGTAAGCTGAGAAATGGAGAAAACGTCGCTTGAGAAATGTTTCGACCGGTCTCGGGCGCTGATATAAGTTTTATTTCGTACCGGTCATTGGAAGACCGGTAGTACGTAATACCGATTTTCTAATGACCGGTGTAGTAAAAAGTAAAACACAAAATAATATTTAATACATACCGGTCTTCAGAAGACCGGTATTGCGTACCACTGGTCATCCAATGACCGGTGTATTAAAAAGTGAAACACAAAATAATATTTAATACAGACCGGTCTTCGGAAGACCGGTATCTTCTTAATTACGCGTGATTAACGAATCTTAATTATCACCGATCTTTGGAAGACCGGTGTTTTTTATACCGGTGTTTTTTATACCGGTCTTCCAAAAATCGGTGTCTTTCACCAGTATTTGAAAAACCGGTGAATGACATTTTCAAAAAATGCTTAAACTTTTGTGACATAATAAAATTTTTTCCTTACAATCATCAAAATTAATTTTTCTGTTTCTAAATTCTGAGATCTCTCAGGAAAATTACAATCCAACGGTTGCTGCTGGTGTATTACCTTTCTTCCATTCTTCAAAATTTCAATCTCTGCTTTCATTTATACTCGGAGCCGAACTAGCCATAGAGAGAGAGCTTGAAGATCGTGATACGGCCTCTTCTTCCGGGTCAGGATCCGAATCACGTGGACCGTTGGATGCAGTAGCTTTGGATCTGCATCTCAATCTCACGGATCCGCCTCCATCGCAGTCCTTGGGTTTCTTCCGACGCGTTTTCTTTGGAAGATCAGGGAGGTCGGATCTCGATTCCGGCGCCTGCGGCCGGGGATTTCGGGCGCCGCCGTCTGATGTTTCTTTGGATTCTCGTGATTGACGTATTCTCGATTGCCTGGGTTTCATTGAGGAATCTGTCTTCTTCGGTGAGTCGTTTGGATTTTCCGACGTGCGGCTTGATGATGATTTCTGCAGGTCCGGCGTCAGGTCCCTCGCCGGCGAGCTTGCAGATTTTTGGCTCCTTTTTGAATCTGCAAATACAATTTTACTTCGTGAGACATAACCACCCCCGTTAATGTTCGTAATATCTCTTCTCACGAGTGGAAACGGGTACGAACCTTGAGATACCCATTTCACCTGATCATCATCTTCTTCGCAGTGCTGAGGTAGACCTAAAGGTGCTGATTGATATCCACCATTGGGGGATTTAAATTCTTTCATCTGCACATCAGCAACCGCCAACAATATAAATTTGTAAACACTTTGTAAGTATTCTTTTTCTATAGTCATGTAATTGTGTTTTGTTCATGTTTTTAAAAATTGAATATCGTTTTGATGTGTTAAACGACAGCTTTAGATGAATTGCAAAACATAAAACACAATTATGTATAAGTTATGTACATAAAACATTATGCACATGTATGATTTCTCTTACAATTTCAACATAATACCTATGTTGAAATTGTTACCTGATAAGATTGATAAACCACCTCTTACATTAGTAAAAAAAAAGTGCCAAATTAGTGTGTAATTAGTCAAAACTTTATTATTTTGCCTATAAAAGTTCTCTTTAATGATGCCCCCACAGATACTGTTGTATTACAACGTACCCAACTGGGTGAATCTGCCGTTGGTCCTTCCCATCCTATATGAGAAAGGTGCTTTACATCCGTTGGATTACTGATCTTGAAATCTGGTTCTTTGTCTTCCTCTGCATAATTGGTAACAGAACAATAAAACTAAACCCAAATCAAGGGAATGTAGTGAATAAAATGATTTACCAAACATGTGAGAAATGTATCGAAGGCCTTTGAGAAGGCCTTTCATCTTATTTGACATGATCGGTGGCTTCACAAAACATGCATGGCGTCACGTTCTGGTATTACAGTCAATTCACAAATATTCAATCCTGAATCTTCTGTTTGCTTCCAGTTGCATGCATGTGGGGGAAAAATTAAACAATTAGAAAAAAAGAGAGAAGAACAGTTGGTTTGGATCTAGGAAGTCAAGATAGAACAAAGAAAATGGCCATTAGGAAAAAATAATAATAAAAACTGCTATCTAGGAAGTCAAGATAGAACATTGTAGCCTCCAAAGGCGGATGGCCAACCGACATTTTGTCAAGTTGAAAATGAGATGGAAAACTAAAATTAGAGGTGGATAGCATTCGTTTTCGGGATGGGGAGGGGAACCAATACCCCTCGACTTTGAATTTGTACCTTTTTTTTTAAAAAGTTCATTTTTATAGAGAAATTTTCTCGTGCATCAACTTATTTGCTAGACAAGTGGCTTATATGTAAGACAACTGATCAAGACCGTCAATTTTCAAATGGACAGTCCAGATTAAACTGATTTTAAAAATAGGCACGTGATCATAATTTTCTACAATTTCTTTATTGAACTCAGTCTTCTCGGGATTCTCCCTTCCTGTCTCTCTCTGCAAGACCAATTGTCATATACATACAACGTATCTGTATATACGCATTCACATACAGAGATAGAGAATGATGCCGAGGGTCGATGCCGAGCTCGAAAAAGTGACTGATGTTTCATTGATGGCGTCGTTACCACTCTTCCCGTAGCTTTTGAAATAATGCCGTCAATGTTCGCTGGCGTTCATCGGAAACTCAATCCTTGTCCTCAAAAACTGCGGAATCTCTCCCCATGGGCGGAGAATTTCCAGATCGTCAGGAGATGCGGCAAATCAATCTCACAGAAAGCCTGTGCGAACCCAAAAGGAATCCAAAATTGATGGGAACGAGGAACCCAAAAGGAATCCAAACTTGATGGGAACCCAAAAGGAAGATGTATCAACATGACTGAGGAAGGAGAGAGATGAAAAGAATGCCATTGTTGGAGACAGAATGCACGGGAATCCTAAATTGATGGGAACGTGAGTTTTTTTAGAGAAGCACGTGATTGTTTAAATGGTTTTAGGACCTGGACCGTCGATGTAAAATCAGACGGTTCAGATCGTTTGTCTCGCAGATAAGGCCCTCGTCCAGCAAACAAGCATAGGAAAATTTCTCCATTTTTATAATGACCTGTCTTATAAGGGTGTCCGGCGAATCGACAATCTGTAATTATTTTTTTGCGGCGTCCGAACATATTGGTTGTATGACTAGTGTTGTTTGCCTCCGAGTATGGACGTGGGCGAATACTGTCTTATTCAAACTCGAAGTCAAGGTTTTTTTTGTAGTTTTTTTCGTGTTCCTACATTAAATACACTACCTATTGACAATAACGCTCAAACTAAATAATGAGAAATGATTTAAGCCACCACATTTTTCACACATACCACCATCTATTAGTGAGCAAACACACACCCATGTTGGTGTATGGGAGCCCCACCGTGGAAGAATGTGAGTGGAGGTGCGATGGAGGTGTGCGGTGAGGATGTGGTGAGGATGCGGTGAGATGAGTATCTTCTAATGTGGAGGTACATGATTGATACTTACCTATAAAAAAATCTCAAAAATCATATAAATCAAATCTCGGGTGGGGCGCAAAAATGATCTTATGAAATATTTATTTTTAAGTAACCTAAAAAAAGACCATTTCAAATACACATACAATATCACCCATTTTATTCTGCACACTTTCATTGTCTGTTACCAAAATTGATCACATTATTGGAAAGTTTGTAAGTAGGAAACCCTAAAACTAAAATTCAATGCAGAAAGTGATCTCTCCACATTGGCGGTAGAAACATGTATTATCAATGCCAAAGCAATTTGTATTCGTATTTCCATCATTTTCTTGTCAAGACCTACAATCTCATTAATGGGGGAGAAAGCAATGTGAGAACCTACATCAAGAATAAACATAATTCATGCTTTAACTTTACTTGAAAGGCTGAAACAAGAATTGACAAAGTGTACAATTGATGATGATTGTTGGACTGAATTATTGAAAGAGGGTACTGATTTTTGCTCTACTCATGGTATCTTGGTTCTCGAAATGAAGAGTGTTATACCTGGACGACTTGGTTGACAAAAGACAGTGGATGGATCGCTCAAGATTTATTACCAATACTATCGTCCTGACATCTTTAATGAAGGACTTATTCTCATTTATTTTACAATGAAAAATATTATTTACAAATCGTTTGTAAATATTTATTTATATGATGTTATTATCTTAGTTTTTTAATCTTATTATTCAAAAAATGGATACTCGTTTTGCTTAATCAAAGTCGGAGCTACTTATATGGATGAGTTGCCTTGATCATAGTGATTTAGTTGTCAATTTTGATCGTGATCGGTTACTTCGTCTAGTTGAGTTTTATCTAGAAGATTTTGAAATTAGCGAAAAGTTTACCTTAAAAAATGAATTAGATCAGTATATTAATATGATGCGGTCAACTGATGGTGCTTTTTTATATCTTGATAATATTGGAGATCTTGTAAAGAAGATGGCCGAGCACAAATATCACAATGTATCGTCTTGTTTATCGTCTTCTTGAGTTGGTATTAGTTTTGCTAATCGCCATAGCTATCGTTGAGAGATATTTCTGGGCAATGAAGTTAATTAAAAATTATCGGAACAAGATGGCGGATGATTTTTGACAGATGGTATGGTGTGTTATATTGAGAGAGATATTTTCTTAAGTATAGATGATGAAGATATTTTGCAAAAATTTCAAAAAATGGCGAGTAGAAGATTTCTACTATCGCCGATCGAGCAAATGTCCAGAAAATATTGTATATCATGTACGTGTAATAATTAAAATTAGATATAATTTAATTATTATTTACATACTTTATGTTTGCTCTATTTTTTGTAACTTTTAATGGAGAAACCCTGGTCTTGAAATCTTGCATCTATTCCCGATACAAACACAATCAAAAGTCACATGATTCGACGAAATTTCGACGACTCTATCACTAATAATTTTGCTAAATTTTTTACACTAGATTAAGTAATATTAAATTAGGGTTTAGAAAATTTATACTAACAAAAATTACTCATCTTTGTTTTCAGCCCCAAAATGTGGCTAAAAAGACATTTACCTGGCTTAAACCTCTCACGCGGTGTATCCAGAGACTTACTTGCGACGGCATCTACGTCGTTCGCGGCATATTCAATCATACGAATTCGAGATTTCTTTTCCATCAGCGAACATGTTCTCCAGAAAATCTAAGCCTGCGGCCAAAGGTTTGTTTTCTCTGTTGTTTGATAATGATGTTTAGCTTGATCGGATGACGAAATTTTCGTGTCGGCGTGGATTGGATCATCTCCTTTGTCGTGCGAATTTGTTTTGCGTCGTAGACTGAGATAAAATTTAGTTTTATTGTCTTTTTTGTTCTTTTTTTACGGTCTGCGCGTTTGATTTGATTCATTGGCGATCGGTTGCAGAGTCTCTGCGGGAGAGTAAACGAGAAATGGCCAATGCTACTCGAGGTTTTTCCTTGCTCTTTGCAATCTTCAGTTTCGTATTTGATTATTATCGTCGGAGTTCAGGCTAAATCCAATCAAATGTTGTAAGAAACAAACTCGTATTTGATTAGGAATTTAGGATAGTCTGAGGTCGTGCATATCCAAATGAATATGTTCTATAAGTTTAGATGATTTGAATTTGCTACGTTGAGCCTATAGCTACGATTCTGTTCATTGTTATTTGAAGTATCTTATGTTCAAAACCGCAATTTCCAAATCTGTTTGTAATTTTTTTCATGCACAAACAACCAGGTATAGAACGGGAAATTCATAATCTGCAGTCAGAGGTATTCCGAGCCTTATTTGCTTTTGTCATCATTTTCATTTTGTTTTGGTATGCTACTGACTGAATGCTTGTTTCTCTGTTTGCAGGAGAAGAAGCTAGTGGCTGAAATAAAAAGAATTGCTAAGACTGGGAATGAGGTATGGAGTTGCTTTGCGCCTATATTAGCGACATTGTTTTAGATTAAAATTGATCATATAAATGGAATATTTGTCAGTACTCTTAGTACCTAAACTGTACCAGCAATTTTCAGTGCGTTTACATAGACAACTAGCGATCTTTGTCGATAGTTTTAGCACCTAAATTGTAACAGTTGAGTTTCAGTCAGCTACCAAAATTCTTGCTCGTCAACTGGTCAGGCTTCGCCAACAAATAGCGAACCTACAAGGTAGTCGAGCTCAGATGAGGGGTATAGCAACTCACACGCAGGTTCGTGACTGGATCTACCGAATATTTGTGGTGGCATCTTTCATTTTTGTACAATATGAAGTTAACAGCCCTCTTTTCAGGCAATGTCTGCTCAAACGTCTGTTGCTGCTGCTCTGAATAGTGCTGGCAGAACTATGGCAGCAATGAATCAGGTTGGGTCATGAATCTCTTACAGCTTATTGCAAGTGCTCTTTTATGATACTGCTCGTATATTTGTTCTTTCGAGAGAGAGAGTACCTTTGAAAAAGTTAATGTGTTATTCCTCGATCAAGGTTTATGGGCCAATTTGGACCATATTTCTCGATCCTTAGTTATATGCTCGATTATTTTTCAAACGATCATGAATTGCCTTTACTTGCAGCAAATGGCCCCTGAAATACAGGTCAAAGGTTATTCAAGACTTCCAGAAGCAATCAGCGCAAATGGATATGACTGTGAGTTTGCACCTTGTATCTTTACAAAGTTTATCGCCTTTTCTTGTGATGTTGTTTGCTTCTATGATATGGGATATGACACCCTGTGTGGGATAAACGTCCAATTGACTGGTTGGACTTCTGTCATCATAGTTATCAAAATCCTACGATTCACAATTCGAATCCTATGATTCGATCAATTTTAAGGCTAAACGATTCAAATCTTACACATGAATTCTTTATGCCCATCAGTTGTCTGAATCTTATGATTCAGGTACGATTTGGATTTAAATTTTACGACTCACGATTTAAACATCAATACTAAATTTTAATAATTATTTATTTATAATATTTTAATAATTATTTATTTATAATATTTTAATATTTATTTATAACATTTTTATTACAAAAAATTTATTTTAGTATATTTTAATTTATGTCTGAATCTTTACGATTCGTGATTCGATTCGATTTACGATTCAAAAATTGATCATTATGATTCACAATTCGAATCTCAATTTAACAAAATTGACATGATCAGGCTGAACTACTTAAGGCAGACTTAGCATTCTTAGAGTCCTTGGAGAGGCCACGTATGAGTATGAAAAGAGATCCCCCGATAGCTTATCTCTACAAGTTTATGTGCATTACAGGTGATAGTTTGGTGTTCAATCTTTACAGTCCGCCTCAACTTTCATCAGACACTGATAATTTATTCTGAATTAATGATTGATTGTGTCAGTTGCTTTTCTAAAAGCCTTCTTTCTATTTGAAAATGCAAGTCTTAGAAACATATTGATACCCTACAGACAGAACCTTCTTAAGTTGCAACTTGAGATGGAAAGGATGAACCAGTCACACTGAGCGATCTTCAAGAGAAGTTTGAGGATGAACTAGTCACACCGAGTCACACATACAGATTTTCCTACAAAAATATGTTGTGATCTTGGAATCATAGGAATGAAATGACCACTTCAATGTTTGCAAGATATGAAAATCTTGCCCTGGAACACGATCCATGAACTTGCCTTGTTTTTAAGTGTAAACATTGATCAGTTTAGTTTGTTGGCTTATTTTTCTAGTGTAAACATTGTTTGTTTTAGTTTGTTGTCTTGTTTTTCTAGTGTAAATATTATTTAGTTTATTGACTTGTTTTTCAAGTATATAACATTAATATTCGACTTAAGAGTATAAAATTTTTTGACGTATATGATTTGCAGAATTTTTTTATAGAAAAAACAAAATATAAACAAAATATTTTCAATCAGCCTAAATCTATTGTAAAGTAAACACGCGAAACCGTAACGCTCCAAATCAAAATCAAACGCAAAAAGATGTTTACTACATTGATATCAGTAACGCTCCAAATCAAAATTACACACGAAACCTTAAATCCGCAGTAAACTGGGCCTAAGGAACCACGCTATGATAAGGCATAAGTTTCATGAGGTACATCATGGACGGTTGCCTCCAGCAGCATCCTGACTTGCATTCTGCCATCCTGGTTGCGGTCCAGTTCTCTGCACCTGCATTGTCTCACGACGCCTATCATATCGCGGGCGAGGCCTACTCCTAGTAGGTTGTCTGTCAGTGAACCTGTATTGTGGTCTGTGAATGACTTTCCCATCAACAAAGAGATCACCTGCAAAAAATTCCCACAAAATGCAAGTGAAGAACAGAAGATATATCGCGGATATTAGGGAGATATAGTAATGGAGGATAGATTGTACAACCTCCATAGTCCTTATTGGGTACATCAAGATACGAATCCGGTAAAATCCATAGCACACCAGGTAGGCCTGAATTTCATAAAGCCCAGTAATCAGCTCGAACGGAATAGACACAAATACAAAGTATTGAATATGAAACAATAATGAACAACACATGGTATAGTATCTCAGAACTATCAGAGAAGAGCTGGAACGATAAAGAGCATAAAAGAAAAAGAACAAAATGGTCGAACTCATGTAGCATGGAGCTTCCAGACGTCATTTAGAAGCATCACATAGATGAAGTAGCTTTCAATAATCCATATGTCGCAATAACTTAAACAGAAGCAGGAAACCGATCTTTACATAGGTGCAAAAAGTGAATAGCTCAATTATACCTTTGAGTTTGAATGATAGCTCTTCAGAGATTAAAGCTCCAAACCCAGTATATGTGGTGGTGCAGACAGAGTAGATCTTCTTCTTTGCTTCCTCTTCACTGAGTATCCAGCAATCAAATAACATGCATAAGCCAAATTGTGGATAGTTTTGTTCATATACTACGAATAGTATAACAAAAAACATACATGTTTCATGGTCTAATCTATACGAGTGTCTTATTTCAACCATCAGCTTCCGTGGATATCAATAGAATAGAAGACCAGAAAAAAGTATTTGTTCCTGATTGGTTTCCCTCAGAGCTAATGCCCAGTTACCCCAATTATCTTTAGGATTGGGACACCTAATGAAATGGGAAAAGATGGAAACGTGTGTAAAAGTAGGAATATTTTAAGCACTTGGAACCAAGGGAGAGCGAATGGAGAGGCCACACAAATTGCTTTTGGATGAGAAGCACGCTTGAGTAAAGTCACGGAGAAAACTTAAATCATGATCAAACAGAAATTCTCTTTAGTACCACAATTATATCAAACAAACGCATACCGATTGGTTCAAATTCATATCTTTACTTCACTTGGAAAAATTTAAGATACTCAAGATACCTAGAATACAGTAACAGCTTGTTCATCCAAATGAAATACTAGAAAACTTGTGCCCATGACATTTGCCACTGATGAAGTAAAAGTAAAACACGAAAAAGGTATCCTTTCCCCCTAAAAAATATAAAGCAGATCCCTTTGCAATTTACCTTCCAACGACGGAAGCTAGGGTTTTCACATACGAATTAATCATCTCTTCTTCCGTGGGCTTAGGATCCGAATTGAATTCCATCACTATAAGCCAATGCTCATAATCGCATCCGTCGAGGAGAATCGTCTCCTTCGGCGGCCGGTTGCTCCAGTTCGGAGAAGGATCGTTCAAGGGGGAATATCCCGATGTCCTGAACCGGGTTTGAGTTGCTACACGTTCTGTTAGGTACTGCTGCTGGTGGTAGCATAGGAGAACAGGGACAACAGGACGGGCACGGCGGGAGATGAGGGAGGCCAAAGTGCGTCGAGTGGCGCAAAGTGCCGCCGCCATAGTTGGGACTGAAACAGATGAGTCGAACGAAACCGAGTATCCGGACGATGGGCCTGAAAAAGGTCGGCAGGAAAATGAAGAAACTGGCCTGGAGAGAATGGAAAAAAAGAAATTGGGCCTGGTCAGCAGAAAAAACAGAAATCGGGTCTGGAAAAAATTCGGCAAATAAGTCCAGTCCCAATTTAAGCGGTATCCAGTTTAGTACAATGACAAGTGAGAAGAAAGTTCAAGATCGAAGGCGAGGCATGCTAGACAGAACGATCACAAGAGACCCGGTGAAACTGAGTCCTTTCGGGTCCAACGATGCAAACGAGACCTATCAAGCTAGAATATTGCGGAAAATTACAGAAAAGGAAGTCTGCGACGCAAGAACGGATATATTGAGGCGGAAGAAGGTCGTAGTGCAGATAAGACAACTACAGGAGGCTGAGAGAACAAGACTGACGGTACTGGAAAAGGCCTTTGACGAGGAGCATGCAGAGATAATCTCAAAGATTACAAACTCTAAACAGAGAAAACTATACAAGCAAGCCCGGTCAGAAATACTAAAAATGAAACTGCCTCAGCTAGAAGAACTAGAATGTAACTTAAATTATGAGTAAACTAGAGTCTGTAGAGTGAGGCATGGACCTACCATTTCCAAACGTCGCGTGTACACAACTTTTTTTTTATTTTTAATACAAACTTACCTATCAAAAAAAAGAACCCGAGTATTCGGGTGTAGAGGAAATGCACTTGGACTTAAGTTTGGAAGATATGTAAATTAGCGATCCATTTACGGCATTTATCGCATTTTCTAATGACTGTAATCAAACGCGGAAATTTATTTTTTATGAATTTAATTACGAGCGTTACTCAAGATATAACTCACCAAATCCAGCATTTTTCGACGTATGTTTGATTTGGAGCACTATTCTGATACCCGCTTTCTCGTGTAATTCAATGACTTATCTCTCGACTGAATGGTAAATAGATGTAAATACCCCCCAAAACTTCATTTGAATTACAAGTATAACTACTATAAATACAAAAAACTAGTTTACAATGGATTTTGCACTCCCAAACTTAGAACCCTAGATTAGCGAATTCATCTTGAGTACCGGCTATTCCATGGATTTTTGTCTCATAAATACACGGTTCCGATTTATTGGTATGTGATTATTCCTTCTTTATGCATGTAATTAGTTGTGGTGTTTGGATTGAATTCGTTCTGGGAGTTCGTTTATCTGGGTGCTCGGATTGAATTCGTTCGTTTATACTGGATTCGTTTGTTCTGGGTGTTTGTTTATCTGAGTGTTCGGATTTAATTCGTATTTTTGCTTGAATTCGTTTATCTGGGTGTTTGGCTTGAATTTGTTCGTTTATACTGAATTCGTTTATCTCGGTGTTCGTTTATCTAGGTGTTTGGCTTGAATTCGTTCCTTTATCCTTTATGTGGTGGTCGTGTATAATATTTTTTGAATTCTTTTATGTGTATACGTGATTCATACTTTTCCAACAATGCCCAGATGTCAGCTAAACAAAAGGAACTACGCAATGTCTTGACTGTGCTTGCAATATTGGATTCACTTGATTACGTAGAGGAATTAAAAGAGCGCGCATGTAGTTCTAAACGAGTGTAATTCACCATTTACCAAAATAAGCAGAGCATTTGAACAAGTTCGTTTTGGGTAATGATATAGATTGTTTTGACAATCTGAGAATGACTAAGGATGCCTTCTATCGTCTTTGCACCGTTCTTCGTATTGGTCAGATGGTTTGTAATTATATTTATGCTAGTGCAGAAGAGAAAAATGTTATCTTACTTAAAATTGTAGGTACAACCATAAGTTTAGAACCGTTAGGTATGATTTTCATAGGTCGACCTGTACAATATTTAAATGTTTTTACGAAATTTTAAGCACGGTAGTCAAACTAAAGCTATTAGTGCAACCTGTTCCCGTACCAGATGATTCTACAGATGAATGCTGGGGTATGTTTTCGGTAAGTAGAACTTTATTATCCAGATGTTGATATTGCTTGTGCTTATGTGCATATTCTGACTTATGCTTAAATCCTGTAGGATTGTTTGAGAGCTCTTGACGGGATATATGTCGCCGTTCGTGTATCCAACAAATTGATACCTCGGTTCAGGACGAGAAAAGGACATGTAGCTGTCAATGTGTTAGGTGTATGTGAGCGTGAAGGTCGATTTGTCTACGTCCTCACAGAATGGGAGGGATCGGCTGCTGATGCATGGGTGTTAAAAGATGTGTTGTGGCGACCTAATGGATTGCGGATTTCTCAAGTTACTTCTTTCATTCCTATGTTTCAATGTACAGCCTTCATTCCTACGTTATACCATCAATTTTTTATTTGAAGGCATATACTATCTTGAGGATAATGGTTATATGAATCGTGAGGGTTTTTTGGTTCCATATTGGAGTATACGATACCATTTGTGGGAATGAGCCACTGGGAGTAGAGCTCCACAGAATGCGAATGGGTACTTCAATTTGAAGCACTCTAAGGCAAGAAATGTAATTGAGCGTACGTTTGGCATCTTGAAGTGTCATTGGCCAGTCTTGAGGTCGCCTATGTACTACCACATAACGTGTCAAATCAAGGTGATCTACGCTTGTGCAATCCTACACAACTTTGTTAAGGAAAATCAACCCTGTGATATTCTAAATGACGTAGTTGAAGAACAGGATACAAAGGGTGAGATTGAATGTGAGGGTAGCCAATTTCCATAATGGATTGTGAACTTGGAACCATCTCCTGAATGGACGAACAAGAGGGATAAAATGGTTACTTCTATATTCGAACGTTATAGAAATGTGGCCCCTTGATAGTGGGAGTTGAATGGACAAACAATTTGTTTGATTTCCGTGTGTTGACCAACAGTTTGTATAACATGAGTGTAACATTTTTTTCGAGTGTTTTCGAGGTTTTCGAGTGTATAACATTTGTTTCGGATGAATGATTTGTTTTGTTTCGGATGAATGATTTGTTTCGGATTGTGATGTTGGTGGTATTAAATCTGTGTTAATCTTGAGTGTAACAGGTTTACTTTTTTGGATTCAGAGGAGATGTTGTTCTAGAGTGTTTAAAGCTCAGATACACATGAGGGATATTTCGATCATTTATCCATCATTTAATTGTTCGATCAAGCGTAATCAATTTCTAAGTAAACGTGCAAAATTTTAACTATCTCAATCAAAATGAAACATCAAAACGTATTTACTAGATGTGATGTTGATATGGGTAACACTCGTAATCGAAATCAAATACTGATACATAAGTTTGCAGTAATCAAACCCTAGAGAGTCAACTGTCATTCTTTTACACAATTTTTCACTTACATTGCAAATACGGCTACTAGCACATGTTTGCATTGGAGACACAGAGAGAAAGTCTTTATACAGGAGGACAAAAAACTCATATTTTGACAGAATTCTGTCAACTTCGTTATCGGAAATTTCTAAAGACTAATTAAGGATTGCTTAACTCAAGGAAAAAAAGCGTTCGAAATAAATTTAAAAAAAGAATTAGAAAAGTAATCTTCATCTTTAAAAGAAAATTAAAAATCGAATATAGTTTAGTTAATCATAATAAACGCTGATACTGAATTACCAACTAAAGTAATTACACTCATTCCCGCCAATCCCCATTCTCGCCAACTCCAACTAACGTCATGGGAACACGGTCGCTGGGAAATATAAATCAACATTTTTCTTCTATTCTTCCCCATTCTAAGCTCAATTTTTTCGAAAACACATTCAAAGAAAGCGAAAGAGACAGAGAACATCAAAAGGTGCGGCGTGAATAGGGAGGATCTAATTTGTGTTCCATTTTTGAAAGTGTGTTTGATTCTAAATTCTAGCTGATTTATGTACAAGATTATTTAATTCTCGATATGGGTCATGCCTTTTTGTGTGAGAATTTCAATTATGTGATTTGAACGTTCATTCTCTGGGTTAATTCAGTCAATTTGTGGTTAAGAATACAAGTCGTAGCCTTCGTTCGGTCTCCCGACACCTTATAGTCGTGATTAACGTGTTTGGTCGAGTAACCCGGTGTCGGAGATTGAGAGTGGAGGGCAGACTGGTGCTGATGAATTGATCTCCCGTAAAATCGAGTCTATGATTTGTAAATAAAGATGGTTGTATGGCTGTGTAAACAAAAGGGGTCATTCGCAAAAGTAACTTATGAGAAATCCGTTTTTGAAAATTAACCTTAAAAAAAGAATTGCAAAAGTAACCTTCATCTTTAAAAGTAAATCAAAAATCAAATATAGTTTATTTAATCATAATAAGCGCTGATACTAAATTGACAACTAAAGTAATTATACCCATTCCTGCCAACTCCAATCAACGTCACGAGAACACGGTCACTGGAATATATAAATCAATATTTTTCTTCTATTCTTCTCCATTCTAGGCTCAATTTTTTCGGAAACACATTCAAAGAGAGCGAGAAAGATAGAGAACATCAACAGATGTGATGTGAATGGGGAGGATCTGATCTGTGTTCCATTTTTGAAGGTGTGTTTGATTCTGAATTCTAGCTGATTTATGTACAAGATTATTTAGTTCTCGATATAGGTCATGCCTTTTTGTGTGAGAATTTCAATTCTGTGATCTGAACGTTCATTCTCTAGGTTAATTCAGTTGATTTGTGGTCAAGAATACAAGTCGTAGCCTTTGGTCGGTCACCCGACACCTTGTAGTCGTGATTAACGTACTTGGTCGAGTAACCTGGTGTCGGAGATTGAGAGCGGAGGGCAGACTGGTGCTGATGAATTAATCTCCCGTTAAATCGAGTCTATGATTTGTAAATAAATATGGTTGTATGGCTGTGTAAACAAAAGGGATCATTTGCAAAAGTAACCTTATGAGAAATTTATTTTTGAAAAGTAATCTTAAAAAAAGAATTGCAAAAGTAACCTCTATCTTTAAAAGTAAATCAAAAATTGAATATAGTCTAGTTAATCATAATAAACGGTGATACTAAATTGACAACTAAAGTAATTACACTCATTCCCGCCAACCCCAACCAACATCACAGGAACACGGTCGCTGACAACAATTTTCTTCTATTCTTTCCCATTCTTGGCTCAATTTTTTCGGAAACACATTCAAAGAGAGCGAGAGAGACACAGAACATCAACAGGTGCGGCGTGAATAAGGAGGATCTAATCTGTGTTCTATTTTTGAAAGTGTGTTTGATTCTAAATTCTAGCTGATTTATGTACAAGATTATTTAGTTCTCGATATGGGTCATGCCTTTTTGTGTGAGAATTTCAATTCTGTGATCTGAACGTTCATTCTATGAGTTAATTCAGTCAATTTTTGGTCAAGAATACAAGTCACAGCCTTCGTTCGGTCTACCGACACCTTGTAGTCGTGATTAACGTGCTTGGTCGAGTAACCCGATTTTCTATTATTTGCGGATGAAGTTGACTTTATTTTATAAGATTGTAAATCTTGATGAAGTAAAGGATCTTCCGAAGCTTATAGGAACAGGCGTCGATTGTAGTTTGAGAGTTGTTCAAATCGTGGAGAACCTATTGTCCACATCTTTATTAGATCTCATTTACACCAGATATAGTCTCAGTAAAGATATAACAGATTTAGTTTTGCAGTACAATCCCAAAAAGAAGTTTGACCATTCCTGCGTGATGATGGCAATGTTATGGGATTTTTAAACGAACGTGAGAACGAGGATTCAACGAGACACATCTTGGAAGTTGTTTTGCGTCCTAAGGGAGTGGCGGAATACACGCAGGCAGGCTCCATGGTTATGCCAAGACATGAGTCTGTGACATTTTTTTTATATATAGTGGCGGCATAAAAGCCAAGGTTCATACAGCTTACATAGAGTCTGTGACATTTGATGTGGCAATGAGTGAGACCAAGGCTAACGGACTGGTTGCTCATCAGCTCAACGTTAATGAGACAGAAATTGTGATGAACATTCATGCCAAGTCACCTTTGTAGATGACGACAAGAGTTTACACAGTTTTAACTCGTCGGCGCCGGACTACACAAGGGTGCATGATGAGGATCCATGTCGCGGCGTACATCTCCATGTCGTTCTCATCAATGCACCCATTTTTCCTATCTCGAAGGTTCCTGGTAAGAAGAGAGGAGAGTCAATTTCTTCGCATTCTCTATCGGAGGGCGAAGCAAGAATGAAGTGCAAGAATTGCTGTCAGAAGTGCGATGTCCTCGGACACTATGCGAAGACATGCAACAGTGACCGTGTTGATAAGGAAAATGAAAATACAAGTGGATGGCAGGAGTGAGGTGTTGCAGTTCGTATCGTACCTTGTCCAATTTTTCGTTTCCAATTTTTCATATTGTGATTTGAGAATAAGGATTCAGTTGTATTCATTTACGTGATGTGGTCTGGAATTCATCCATCCTAAAAGCCACCTATACGTCGTCGGGAGTTTTGTTATTATACCATACTTAAATATCCCGAACAGCATAGTCGGAACAAACACAGCAATCGACCCAACCTTGACTAATCGTGGTTATCCTGGAAGTGACATTCATGCTCCAACTAACCTGTAATTAGCACAGCATCCGTTTGATTTCATGTTCGATGGTAAGATCCCGACTTACGCGTGGTAAACCCAAATAAGTTAGTCAATCCATCAATTATTATATAACCGCACAGCTATCGACAATGATCGAAACTCATCGTGTTAATCTCGGAAGAGCCATCGCCTTCGCTAAGTCAGATTTTCTTCCCTTGTATTTATTCTCAAACGATGGGGGAGAAGGTGGGAAACATATTGAGTTCGAATCCAATTTGTGAGATGCCAGTGATCTTTCCACAATCTTAGTCCTTTTTGAACTTATGGTCTTTCGAAGGGAGTATTGAAGGGAAAATCATCTCAAAAAGCGTGGCAACTTAAGGCTGGCGAAAAAGTTTCGTTAACCTAATCGGCAAGCAATAGAGTATGCCGATAGGGGCAAGCAAGCATAGCGAATCACATAGAAAAATTCCTACCCACCAGCGGGGGATAGATAGGGCATCCGAAGTACGAGGAGATGAAATAACATCCGTTGTTCGATGATGTTATGGTGGGTTATAGGGTTAGTGTCGGACACCGAATGCCGATGTCGGGTTCACCGTGTGTAGTCGCGTTTACCGCATTCGCCGAGAAATGTACGATGACACTATCCTAGTTTACGTTAACGGAAAAAAAAACACGGATCGTCATTCATTATTTGGCTATAGGATCCGACTGATGTATCCGAGTTCACCCTGCGTAGTCGTGCATGCGATGCATGACGTGTGTACAACGACTCAGCTATTCAGGTTACGTGTATGGGAAAATTCAGACAGGTAGTCGATAGTTAAGAAATTAGGGTATTGGGACTGAATGCTTTAACTGGGTTAACCGCGTGTAGTCGAGTTATTTACGGTTGCCGTCGTAATCACCACGACACTATTCGGGTTAACAGATTAACTTTTAAAATACAGATATTCTAATAATTAATATATATTAAATAATATAAAAGTAAATTGTGTTGGAGGATGACATAATGATATGTGTATCAATATTACTTATTTTGGATGCACTACGTAAGATAAGATCATATTCTCATACAAGTAGACTATTGTGAACAAAGAGACTTCATTGTATTCCTAGTAGGAGTAGTTTGACTTGGAGATGAATGAATCATACAGAGTGTAATTACATGTATAGAATGAAGTTGTGACATTCTGAATGGGATCAAGACTCAAGAATGATTAGTTACAGGCCAGGAAGACGAATATAGGAATAATTATTGGATCCTTGTTGTTTATGAACTTAGGGTATGGGGCCCGACCGATGTAATCGGGTACACCACGTCTAGTGGTGTAGTTGTTGAAATTGTTCTAGCCTCTAGAGTTTAGGGCCCAACTAACTTATTCGGGTACACCACGTCTAGTCGCGCAGTTCTGGCCTATAGAAGTTAGGGCCCAACGTATTCGGGTATACCACGTCATGTCTTGTAATTCTCGTCAAAGCTCTAGCCTTTAGGGCTTAGGGTCTGACTAATTTATTCGGGTACACCACGTTTAGTCCATATTTCTCATCATTGTTAAACCTTAAACCCTAACAGAGCACGTATTTTCATATTTTGTTGTGATGTTGAACAGCTAGATACCACGTCCACAATGCAATAAATAGATGCAACAACAATAAGAAACCTACTCTAAGTATATGACATTTATTTTCATGTCTCAATTTATTTTGTGTCCACCTAATCTATTGAGAGTGCGTTGTATTCCTTCCACCACAGAGTAGCTTATAGTTCTAGTTAATTGAATCGTGTATTTTGTAAAATCTTATTCATCCAATATGCATTGTGTGACTGTATGTGATTAACCCAGATATCTTAGTTAGGCCCTAAACCATAGGTATTTATTTCCTAATGCATTAACACAGTGTGTATTTTCATAGACGACACGTGTAGTCTTTTCATGATCCGCGCAAAGTTGCATCTTTTCACTAACAGAGCGAGTCTTTTCATATTCTGTTGTGATGTTGAACAACTGGATACCACGTCCACGATGCAATTATGATAACTCCATTCCAGCCCCTATAAATAGATACAATAACAACAAGAAACCTACTCCTCATTCACAATATGATTGCCAACGTCGTTTTCTTCTCTGATTTCGTCCTTGCCAAAATAAGGCACACCGTATCCTTCTATGCAATTATCTTTATCCCAGAAGATAAACCAGCAGCCTTCTACCAATTAACCCCTTACTTTTACAAGTGAAGTGGTGCTGATGTATCTTCCGGGATAAAAGAGTTGTCTAGATTCGTCTTCATTCTTCATCCGAAGAATAAAGAGAGTTCCCTCTTTGCACATGTTGGCCAGAATCTTTATGCAAATTCGTCAGCATATCATTAGCTCCAGTTCCTTTATGAGGACGATTTGTGCAATATCTTGTACTTGTTCCATTCACTTCCAAGCTGTAACAAGATGACAACACAACCATAAAATTGGGATGCATAAATCTTCCAAGTTGACGACGACTATCAGTATAGTTCTTTGTGCCATTTACCAATGAACAAAACATCTCTTTCAATTTCTTTGACGACGATAATTATAACTAACTGTTGACTTTATATTATTAATAAAATTGATGAAAGGATTAATATGATGTATTTTATTTTAATTTTAATTTTCTATTTACGAAATTCAGTTCAACAACATTCAATCAAATCATCAAATTTGAAACCCGGATGTTTATTCATCTCAATCCATTCGTTCAGAACTCAGATAGTACATTCATTCATAACAAACCATTCGTTCTGTGTGTCATTTCACGTTCTGAGATGTTGAGATGAATTGGATTGGAAAGGACAACAATCAATTCCCATGACAACGACTATACGTGTGCATTTCGTTCGAAATCCAGTAGAACATTCGTTCTTAACCCGGTAGTACATTCATCCAGAACTCGGTAGAATATTCGTTCTTAACCCGGATAGTTGAGACTAGATGAACCGAATTATCATCAATATTCTAGACTAGATTCTTCCTATTTAATGTCCAGGAAAGCCGAGATACGATTACTCCAGAGACCATGGTGGTGACCGCGACGAACGACATCTCCACGAATTGCTAGACGGGTCAGATGAATTAGAGTTTTGATCGGTATCATCTTCCACTGTTCCACTGAAGCATTCACGCAAGGCAGCTATTCGGCCCAACACGTTCATTTATATCATAGGTTCGGAACCCGATAGTACATTCGTTTGGAACCCGGTAGCACATTCGTTCGGAACCCGGTAGCACATTCGTTCGGAACTCGGTAGGACATTCGTTCTTAACCCGGATAGTCGAGACTAGATGAACCAAATTATCAGCAACATTCTAGACTAAATTTTTCCTATTTAAATTTCACAAGCAACCCAGATACGATTACTTCGATGAGCATGGCGGCGTATCGTTAGACGAGAAGGATAAACCACAATGCTGATCAATATAATCTTCCATTCTTCCCAGATACTGAACGAAGTGTTCGCGACAGACAATTATTGAGCCCAGTATGTTAACTTCTATCATACGGTGGTCGATGTCACCGTGTATGTCTCGCCCTCCAAGTAATTTGGCCTGAAGGGCAAAGTCAGAGGCAACGTCAAAGAATTTGATCGTGCCAGACACCCGGCGAAGTTTAGAGGCAGAAGCAGTAAAGTTGGGCGATAAGCTACAAAAGACGGTGGCAATTCGGGCTGCATTAGTGGTATCGAGGTTATGCAAAATGAACCTGTGGGACCATGCAGGGTCATGGTGTTCAGCGGTCACAAAGTCAAATGCGACAGTCATTGCGACAAGGTCGTCGAGTGCGGCGTCGAGGGTTGCATTAGATGCAAAATTGCCTGGTTCGATAATGTTGTTGCATAGGGAGACGAGGTGTGTGGCTTCGGAAGCACAGGCGGTTGCAAAGGCGACGATGGCACGGAAGTCGTTGAATGAGACGATAATAAGGTTGAAGGTGATCACGACAAGGGCGGTAACTGAATCGGCTAAGACTGCGACAGGGACATCCATGTTTTGAACTTTTAAACTCTAGGTTTTTCACCGTCGGAGATCATACAGTAAAAAGTCTTCCGACTGTTGACTTGATTAGAAGGTATTATGACGGTTTAGTATTTTATTTCTTTTCTTTATTTTCTTTTAATGTATTTAATTGAAAGAATAATAAAAATAAATTAAAAATAAAATATGAGATTATCTTTCGAAATAAAATTTTCACGGAATTTACTTGCCTAATTATTCAAAACAAAAGCCATTATAAATATAAAAAATTAAAATGTTTAGCTAAAAAAAAGTAAGTCTAGCCGCAAATCAAATCAAATTAAACATACTTAATAAATTACGCTGCAGGATCAGAAAAATATAATGTACCCAATCATACTCACCCCTCACATCATTTCATTCCATACCAAAAAAAAAACTATAAATCCAACTGCAAAATCAGTGCAAATCAAGTATGTTTTTTTCTCCCATTCAGCGTCAGCCAAAAGCGAGGGCACATAACCGTGAGCGTCGTGATCTTCGTTAATAGCTACACGTACATTTCAACAACACTATGGTCCATGCTTCAAGGGAACATTATCAGCATTTATAAATCAAGAACAGCAAAAGCTCAACGTGAAACACAGTCGATGGCGGAAAACGGAAGTTCTTGGAAGTAGTAAAAAGACAATTCTTTCCTTTTGTTTTCAAGAATTGAGGCTTGTCTTATCAGAAGCTAGTGCTAACTATGGCGGTCCGGACATCGGAGCTTGTGGGTGGGGTTGACTCAGCCCAGTCTTTCGACGTCGATGCTTTGCTCCGTTACGCTATTGCGAACGTTGACGGGTTTCCCCAAAGTCCTACTCAATTCGTGATTTCCCAGGTTTTCAGTGTTCCTTCCTTTTCTTCTCTCTGTTTTCAACAACTCAGCGATTAATTTTTATGTATTTATCGTTGATTCTGTGAAATTAGACTCTGATGATGGTGATTTTTGGGTGATCGTATTAACCCATAATTCATTGTGGTGGGAAAAGGGCAATCTTTTGGCTCTTAAGTCAGAACTATAGTATCAAGTTCAGCTGAATGAGAAACGGTTAGCTTGAAATAATTGGACGAACGGGCTATGACCTCTAATCCACTATGAGTTGATTCAAAGACTTCTAAGCAGCTTATAGATTGTGAAAAACTAAAACTTGTTTTCTGTAAGTTTGAGGCGGAGATATTATTGAATTTTGCTGCTACACTTGCGCAAGCTGATGTGAACTGCAAGTCAAGGACTGAGGCCCTTGAATCTTGTTTGTCAATTAAGTTGAGCAGAAAGCTAGATGCAAGAACAAGAAAAATTGTAGTTCATGTTTCCTGGATAGTTAAGTTTGTGAAGGCTAAAAGAAGAAATATACCCAGGTACGGAGAATATCTAACCTAATAGGGAAAATGCTGAAAATATTGTGTCGTGACTTTTGCTATACGGAAATTTTTGTATGCTGGCACAGAGGAGTGCGCTCTATTTGGTTAGGAAAGAGGACAAAGTACTATACTTTATAGGAGAGATTGATCAAAAATGAAAAGTAAATTTTCTTCAAGGAAATTTGCTGTAAGCTGGCATGAGCTTTGTGGGTTCATTATGTGAACACCAAGAAAATCGTGAAGATATAGTATGACCACGTATATGCATGCTCTACTCAACCATCCCGTTCCTAGACTACCAGATATGCACGTATCCTGATCAGTAGCCTTAATCTGAATCAGCTTCTTTTATTTCCTGTTTCAAACCGTGGGGCATCTCCAGTTATTCTTTTATCTTACTTGTATTAAACCTGATCCACATGTGTGTGTGTGTGAAAGATATTCATAGCTTCTGTTTTCTTTATACTGTTAAGGAAGTTGCTGCTGCGTAGAGAATTCACGCGTGACTAAGCTTGCTTGCCATTTACTTGCTCTTCTTTTCTCTAAATTCAGTTTGGGCATGGTCAATCAAATCCAACGTTTCTGCTGAAAGTCCACTCCGCATTGCTGATTAAGCAGTATGTGATGAGAAAGAAACCCCCAGGCAAATTGCTTGAATCTGCACACGCTGTTGAGAGAGAATTTCAGGTTCGGCATACCACACAACAGAATCAAATATTTCTATAGATGTTTTAGATCTATTTATTATCTTAGGTTGGTTTCTATATTCATCATGCTACTCAAATGATCATAATTTAGTGAATTACTTTTGATCTTGCAGGTTTTACATGCATTGGGAACTCATACTTTAGTTCCAGTGCCTAAAGTTTATTGTTTGTGTACTAATGCCAGTGTGATTGGAACTCCATTTTACATCATGGAATACCTGGAAGGACGCATATACATTGACCCAATGCTCCCCGTACGAGTTTACAATTTCTGAAATAAAGATTCCATAAATTATGCCGGTGCATAAGTATATAACTCAGTCGTAGAGGTGCAATTTACTTTCCAATTCTTTGTCTAGGGTGTTGCACCTTCTCAAAGAAAGGCGATATATCACGCGACAGCTAAAGTTCTGGCTTCTCTGCATTCTGTTGATGTTGGTGCAATTGGTCTCCGCGGCTATGGGAAACCATATAATTACTGTAAACGCCAGGTAGGAACTCCACAATTCGGATCAGTGCCTTTAAAAAAAATTCCCAAATGGATCTCTGTTGACCCTACTTTTCTACTAATATTATTACTACTCGTTTCATGTTATGTGCATAGACTACCATTAATTTCTACAGATTACATGATTTTCACGCTATAAGATGTTTATGTTCCAGGTTGAGAGATGGGCCAAGCAGTATATCGTCTCTACTGGTGAGGGCAAGTCTAATAGAAATCCAAGAATGCTGGAGCTTTCTGATTGGTTGCGCCACAATATTCCTCTTGAAGATTCATCAGGAACAGCTTCTGGATTAGTCCACGGGGATTTTCGCATTGATAACCTTGTGTTCCACCCCAGTGAGGTAAGCACTCCAAAAAATTTCCTGTAGTACAGGCTCTGATTATATCATGATATCGTCCGTTTATATTACATGAATATGCACATACTTGAGTTTAATTTTTGTTCGGGCATCCATCTAATACGTTCTTCCTGGCTGCAGGATAAAGTAATTGGCATTCTTGATTGGGAGCTATCAACTCTAGGCAATCAAATGTGCGATGTTGCGTATAGCTGCTTGGTACTCTAGATTATTGCTATCGATATGAGTCTTTTTTTTAATAGTTGATTTATTGCTATTGATATGACACTTTGTTTACTCTTTTGTGTTTATAAGAACCCATTGTCTTAAAAAAATAAAAGAACCCATTTTCTGGATAAACTGATATATTTAATATATCGATAATCTTATTCTGATGATATCTACTTTTTGCTTCGTATTCCAGCATTACGTTGTTCGCACTTCTAAAGACAAAGTGGAAAAGAATGTAAATCTTCAGTTGACTGGAAATTATCCGGGGATCCCTTCATTACCGGAGTATCTTGCAGATTATTGCACTGCTTCTGTAAGAACCATTTGATGATTTCTTTCGTTTGTGTACACTCGTTAACACTGAGAACAATTTATCCTTTGATGTTTATATGGGATAAACATAACATATAATGACACTTGACACAGAACGTACACTTGCTACATGGAAACCTTTGATTTTTCAATATTAATTCGCTGGCACACGGCTCCGAAGTTGTAGAATTTGTCTTCATTTAGGATTTTCCAGATACAGTCATTATTGCTGCTTTAATTTTATAATTAGTTACATGGTTCAAGACTAGAGTACTGATGTCTGACCGATATTGCATAACAGGGAAAACCATGGCCTGCCGCTCATTGGAAGTTCTACGTTGCATTTTCTTTTTTCCGCGGAGCATCTATCTATGCTGGGGTACATTGCAGATGGATTTTGGTAGCATCTATGAAACTTGACTATATGATTATTTTAAATGATTCAGATCGGTCTATATCTGTTTCTTATAGGGCCTTACCAGCATTAGTCTTCTTATTACTATCTTTTGCAGGGAAATGCATCAGGAGGCGAGCGTGCTAGCTCTGGTGGAGAGATAGCTGATGCTTTTATTGAAGCTGCATGGGACATTGTTCAGAGGGATTCTGTTCTTCCCCCATATCCTCCTCAGAGTAATTTCTACTTCTATTAAATCTCGTTAACTTTTAAATTTTAACCGGATTGAGAAATGATACTAGAACTAGTATAATTTGGGTTTAGGTTCTGCCTGATCCCTTTGTAGAGGTCTAAGAATATTTTAACTTTTTTCTTAATCCACAATGCATATCCTAGTATGACCGTAGAACTGAACTACTTTCCAGGGTTCTCCAGGATCCATAATGCTGATTTGAATCATGAACTGAAGCATCTGAATAATAAAAAAATTAATTGGAAGCTTACTCTTTGTATTTTGTTTGTTCATACCATTTCTTATTGCTGCCTTCTCTCTCATCAGAATCAATAACTGAAGCAAGATCGCAACCAAATGATGGAGTGGATAACATCCATTCGACTGGAGGAAAGTTTGTTCCTAGCCAAAAGGTTGATGATTTAAGAAAACGGTTGATCAAGTTTATGGAAGATCACATCTATCCTAAGGAAAATGAGTTTTGCAAACTTGCTAACTCTGACTCACGCTGGTCCATTCATCCCGATGAGGAGAGGTTAAAGCAGCTAGCAAAAAATGAAGGATTGT
>JAOYMZ010001293.1:0-40992 GCA_025802335.1 Pinguicula primuliflora | reverse complement strand
ATTGAGAGTGGAGTCCACAGAAACATATACACATCAATATTGGTGTGTGTGTTGTTATGTTTTAGCGGTGTGAATGTGGTGCTGTTCGAGTGTTGCCTTGTAGCCCGACTCGAATTTGCGAACTAGAAAATGTAAGATTTTTGTTATGAAAATGGGATACTACACCAAACATCGTGTTCCTATACCCCTAAAAAATGGTGTAGGCGAAAGAAAAGATTATTTTCTCTTTGAAATTACTCGAGCCCTTATGTTTGAGTCTAAGTTTCCAACATATTTTTGACCGGAAGCTGCTTCTACAGTCACATATCTTGCCAATTGGCTTCTCAGTGGGTGTACAGAAACACGATCCACCAGCACCAACAGGCAACAATCAACTCAAATCCAATAAGAAATCAGATGCCTTTGATACTGCAGATGTCTATTTGTATGTCTACAAGTGCACTGCGATTTTGAACACCTCCGACGTTACCTCCACTCCTTCTCCTCCACCAAATTCTTACCTAATTATTTTTTTCATACCTAATTATCACTTACAGTGGATATTTTCGTCAAAATTTGTACAATAAACAGATTCGTACAACAAGGTAGCTACAGGACCAGGGTTTGGAGCTGCAGTGAAGGAGAGAGGATTGGAAAGCAAGGCGAGGCGGTTGATGCTCATAAAGGAAAGCACTCAACAAACCGTTGGCCTGTGGCTTTGGGTGTTCCCAAAATTTCTAATGATATCTCATTTACATTCACGCAAATCTGAAAGTATAAGTAAATACAATTTTTTTAGGTAGGTACAAGTAAATACAAAATAATACATAAGTTCTGATTAATTTATCTAAATTAAATTGAATTTTTTTATGTAATTGCCTTCATTAGAATAAAGAAAAGAGTATTTATATGTATCAATTGAATAGTAATCTAGCGGCTAGCGCTAGTCTTTTTTTTGATAGGTTGCTAGTGCTAGTCTCTAATATAACTACATACTAAAAAAAAACTAGTTAACTCTACTGTTATAGAGGCTGAAAATTTGCTGCTGGTGCACACATCCAGTCAGAGATTGTATATGTCCATGGCAGTAGTATTTGGGTGCATAGTGAATACCAAGTAAAGTTGTGTACAATTTCAAAGACATCCGTCATACCTTCAGAGTGGAATGAATTGCAAATTTGCTCTTTCCATAAACCAGACAGTTGCCTCTCATATAGTCTTTCCAACTTGTTTCCATTTTCATCCGGCTAACTGCTGCGTGAATGCCAAGAAGTGCTGGTATATCTCTGTATGATGCCGTGAGCTAAGATTTTGAAGAAATTCAATGCCGCGTAAAGAGAAAGGAACCATTAATTATAGGGAATTCTGCTTCCTAGAAGCAAAATTGCTGGCCTCCTGGGAATGTTGTGAGCGGCCCTTTAAGTGATATAGAGGATAATGAGGGTAGATTTGATCCTCAAAAGTCTCATCAGGTATGCTAACTTTTTTCTCTAAAATTTAGATGAGTATACTGATAGTAGAAAGCTTTTTAATCTTGAAAAATAATCCCGTGAAATCAAATCAAGACTAGTCTACAGTTGATAGAAAATAATGAATCAAACTTTTTATTTTTCTTTGATAGGTAAACATATTTTCCACCTTTACTAGAGAGCTGATCTCTAGCTGGGTATTGAACCCGAGGCACTCAGTTATTACTGAGAATGCTCCACTACTTGCCATATCAAGGCTTTATCAACCCTTTTTTAATCTGACCAAGTACAAACCTATAAAAAAATCTAACCAAGTACAGATCTGCACCCATAATTACACTGCATGATTACAGGTACATAACAAGTGCTGGATAGTTTCTGTCGTGAGTCCACACCATACACAGCGTGCTATAGCTTCTTCCATATTGATTCACTGGCTGCACAGGTTATTAATAGTACTGATCTTCCCTTGAAGAAGTCTCCATGTAAAAGCTTGAATCAGTTTTGGCGCTATTTTACCCTAAGAATTGTTTAAGTAGCACATGTCCTCTTACTCCTCATAGGTATTTTCATGCAATATCAAATAAGCAGAGGACACGAAGAACTTGTCTGATGAGTCACCGGTCCATACCCATTCATCATCTTCATTTGCGTACGGTGAGTATGCTGCAGCATAGGCTAATAGTGATTGCAGTCTGTCCTGCTAACAGTGGAATTGAACAGTAATTCAGCGGCTAGCGCTAGTCTCTCTTTTTTTGATAGGTGGCTAGCGCTAGTCTCAAATCTAATCACATACTGGAGAAAACTAATTAACTCTACTCTCATGGAGGCTGAAAATGACTGCTGGTGCACACATCCCATCAAAGATTGTGTATGTCCCTGACAGTAGTCTCTGGGAGCCTAGTCAATACCAGGTAAAGATGTGTACTATTTCAAAGACATCCATCATACCTTCAGAGTCGAACTGATTGCAGTTTTGCTCTTTCCATATAAACCAGACAATTGCCTCCCATATAGTCTTTTCAACTTGTTTCCATTTTCTTCCGGCTAACTGCTGCGTGAATGATAAGAAGTGTTGGTATATCTCTGTATGATGCTGTGGGCTGAGATTTTGAATAAATTGAAGGCCGCTTAAAGAGAAAGAAACCATTAATTATAGGGAATTCTGCTTCCCAGAAGCAAAATTGTTGGCCTCATGGGAAGGTTGTGATCGACCGTTTAAGTGATACAGAGGATAATGAGGGTAGATTTGATCCTCAAAAGCCTAATCAGATATGTTAAGTTTTTCCTCCAAAATTTAGATGAGTATACTGATAGTAGAAAACTTTTTAATCTTGAAAAATAATCCCGTGAAATTAAATCAAGAGTAGTCTACAGTTGATAAAAAATGATGAATCAAACTTTTTATTTTTCTTAGATAGGTAAACATACTTTCCACCTTTTCTAGAGAGCTTATCTCTAGCAAGGTACTGAACTCGAGACACTCAGTTATTACAGAGAATGCTCCACCACTTGCCGTATCAAGGCTCTATCAACCCTTTTTTGATCTAACCAAACACAGATTTGCATCCATAATTACACTGAATGATCACAGGTACAGAACAAGTGCTGGATAGTTTCGGTTGTGAGTCCATACCATACACAGCGTGCTATAGCTTCTTCAATATTGATTCCCTGGCTGCACAAGTTATCAATAGTACTGATCTTCCCTTGTGGAAGTCTCCATGTAAAAGCTTGAATCAATTTTGGCGCTATTTTACCCTATGAATTGTTTAAGTAGCTCATGTCCTCTTGCTCCTCATAGGTACTTTCGTGCAATATCAAATTAGCAGAGGACACTGAGAACTTGCCTGATGGATCCCGAGTCCATTCCCATTTAGCATCTTCATATGCATACGGTGAGTATGTTGCAGTATAGGCTAACAGTGATTGCAGTCTGTCCTGCTAACAGTGGAATTGAAAAGTAATCTAGCGGCTAGTGCTAGTCTCTCTTTTTTTGATAGGTGGTTAGCGCTAGTCTCTAATCTAACCACATACTAGAGAAAACTAATTAACTCTACTCTCATGGAGGTTGAAAAATGGCTGCTGGTGCACACATCTAGTCAGAGATTGTGTATGTCCCTGGCAGTAGTCTCTGGAAGCCTAGTCAATACCAGGTAACGTACTATTTCAAAGACATCCATCATACCTTTAGAGTCGAACTAAATGTAGTTTCGCTATTTCCATATAAACCAGACAGTTGCCTCCCATATAGTCTTTCCAACTTGTTTCCATTTCCTTTCGGCTAGCTGTTGCGTGAATGACAAGAAGTGCTGGTATATCTCTGTATGAAGTTGTGAGCTGAGATTTTGAAGAAATTCAAGGCTGCTTAAAGAGAAAGGAACCATTAATTATAGGGAATTTTGCTTCCCAGAAACAAAATTGCTGGCCTCATGTGGAGGTTGTGAGCGACCCTTTAAGTGATACGGAGGATAATGAGAGAAGATTTGATCCTCAAAAGCCTCATCAGGTATGCTAACTTTTTCATTCAAAATTAAGATCAGTATACTTATGTAGAAAGCTTTTTAATCTTGAAAAATAATCCCGTAAAATCAAATCAAGAGTAGTCTACATTTGATAGAAAATGATGAATCAAACTTTTTTATTTTTCTTTGATGGGTAAATATACTTTCCACCTTTTCTAGAGAGCTTATCTCTAACAGGGTATTGAACTCGAGGCACTCAGTTATTACTGAGAATGCTCCACCACTTGCTGTATCAAGGCTCTATCAACCTTTTTTGATCTAACCAAGCACAGATTTGCACCCATAATTATACTGAATGATCACAGGTACAGAACAAGTGCTGGATAGTTTCTGTTGTGAGTCCACACCATACACTGCGTGCTATAGTTTCTTCAATATTGATTCCTTGGCTGCACAAGTTATCAATAGTACTGATCTTCCCTTGCGGAAGTCTCCATGTAAAAGCTTAAATCAGTTTTGGCGCTATTTTACCCCAAGAATTGTTTAAGTATCTCATATCCTCTTGCTCCTTATAGGTACTTTCGTGCAATATCAAATCAATAGAGGACACTGAGAACTTGCCTGATGCATCACCAGTCCATCCGCATTCATCATCTCCATTTGCGTACGATGAGTATGCTGCAGCTCCCATGATTGAAGTGTACGCTGAAAGCTTAGGCTTGGTATGCCACCGTCTTGCGAGATGAAAAATACCTTTGGGACTGTCTTACTCTTATCCATAGATAGCTGGTACAAGTCATTATAGAGAGTGGCAAAAGTGCCATTCACATACCAATATGTTCTCCAGAACAGTGCATAATTGCCAAAGGCTAGTCTTAGCGTAATATTGCTTGAGAACTAAGAATCCGTTGAAATAGTCTACCATATATCCGTCCAGAGCTTTGACACATTGTCCGAGAGCGTAATGAGATAGAACTCCGCGTCACTGTCATTCAGCTAGAAGTATTTTCCCATGATCACCTTGTGTCATAAGCTGGATTTCCCCGTCTTCAATCTCCACATCCATTTGGCAAGGAGGGTCAGGTTCATGAGCCTTAAGTCTTTTATGCCAAGTCCACCCTCAGTTAGCTGCAAACACACATGCTACCATCTCACCCAATGTATAGGGAAAGCTTGGCTAGCACTTGTTTGCCATAAAAACTTGGAGAGTATCTTTGTCAGTTTCTTGACGACCTGCAAAGGAGTACGAAATAGGGAGAAGTGATATGTTATCAAGTTGGAGAGAACGGATTTTTGAAGAGTAAACGTCCCAGAAAAACTAAGCAGTTTGTTGTCCCATGTATGCAGTTTTCTTTCCATTTGTTGGATCAGACGTTCCCACATGCATTGCCGTCTCGAGCTATCACCAATTGGCAGCCCCAGATATATAAAGGGTAGCTTACTAACTTGACAGCATAATGTAGCAACAAAATTTCTCAAACTTTCATCTGGAATGTTGAGACCATAGAACTCACTCTTGATGAAGTTAACCGAAAGCCCAGAGATAGAGTAGTTGCATTCTCAACAGTTCCTTCTACAAGCAGCAATGTATCGTCCGCATATTGTAGCAGCAGAATCTGATGTCCTCCAACCGATGCTCCAGTAATGTATCCCAATTCCATGGCCTTGTTCACAAGCAGACTAAGACCTTCAGCAACTGTCAAGAAGAGAAACAACAATAAGGGATCACCTTGTCGAAGACCCCGCTGTAGGCTGAATTCCCCTGCACTACTCTCGTTCACCAAGACAATTACTCTAGCTGTCAAGACACAGTCAAAAATCCAGCTCGCCCATTTAGCGAAAAATTCCATTTTTGCAAACATTTTGCACATAAAGTTTTAATCCACAGCATCAAATGCTTTCAAGAAGTCAGCCTTGAGCAACAAGAGGGGCTTCCGATTTCTCTTATATGTATGAACTACTTCATTTGCCAAAAAATCTCGTCTAAGATTTGTCAACTACGAATGTATCCCGTCTATTGATTTGATATTACTTTCCTAATTATGGAACTCAATCTCAACGACAGTAGCTTTGAGAGCACCTTGTAAGCACAACTTATGCAGGAGATGGGGCGGTAATGATCCATTGTAACAAGATTAGCTACTTTAGGAGCAAGAGTAATCCATGTAGACGTGAGTCCTCGCGATAATTTACTAGTTCTATGAAATTCCCCTTTGAAGCGCACAAAATTAGCTCCTATTACGTCCCAATTGTGCTGTATAAAATAGAAATAAAATCTATCTAGCCCCAGACACTTGTTTGGAGTACAAGACCGAACAACAACACGAATCTCAGCCTCTGAAAATTCCTTTGTGAGACCCTCATTGTCCTCAGCAGTTAGCATCTCTGCTGTTGGGATGTCTATGGCAGGTCTGGTCCACGTTATCACACTGTAGTGTCGCCTAAGATGTGCTGTGATGCCTCATTTAACTTCAACAATCTCTGTTGTCCATGTTCCTTCAAACTCCAGACCTCTTATCCCGTTCACTCTTCTATTACATTTTGAAATGGAAATATTTGGTATTGTCATCCCCCGCACAGATATATCTTGCTCGAGCTTTCTGATGCAGAAGTCTTTCTTTATCTAAGAGTGCTCTTTGCTTTTCTGCCCACTGTTGTCTTTTGGCAGTTAACTCGTCCACAGTCAGATCTCTACCCTCTTGCAAACTGTCAAGTGCAGCCAGCTTTTCTTGCAATCCCTCAATTTTCTAATCAACACTTCCATAGACATCCCTATTCCAAGTGCGCAATTTACTTCTCATATAATTCTCAGCTTACCGTGCAGTATGTATCCATTGCTCCCTGTCACCAACATTGCAGACCATTTATGCTTCACCACGTCAGAGAAACCATCAACAACTTGACAACAATTTAGCGTATTCAAAGCTTTAGGGTCCAATCTAAATCTTCTATTTTCAACAGCACTGGGCAATGGTCAGATACACTTCTATCTAGAGCATACGGATAGACATCCAACCAATTTCTCAACCAATCTTCAGATAGAAAACGGTCTATTCTACTGCAGCTAGTACCTCCCGAATAGCATGTAAAGTGCCTCCTCTATAGAGGAATATCCAACATTCTAGCAGACTACATGAAATACTGGAAATTCCTTATCTCTCTAGTTGATGTTGGAGCAGTACCTAATCTTTCCTCAACAAGTTTAACCGCATTGAAGTCCCCAACTACCACCCATTTCCCATCTAGTTTTGAAGCCATAAATGCACTTATCTTGTTTCAGAGATCTCTCTTCTCAGCCACACTAGGTGGAGCGTAGACATTCATTATATTGACTGTCACGCCTGTAGGTCCCCAGCCACCCTTTAACCACACAAACCCATCCTGAGAACCTGCTGCCACAAATTGTAAAATTGACTTTGTCCCATACACATAAGATGGCTCCAGATCTCCCACTAGATTCTGGATGGAACCATCCATATTCCTCACTACCCCAAATTTTTTTGACTATTCGATCGTTCAGAGCCTCTAGCTTCATTTCATGCACGCATAACATATCCACTTTCTCAATCCTTACCCGTTTCCTCAGATCAGCATTCTTAGTTGGGGCACCAAGCCCCCTGATGTTGTAGGTAGAATCTTCATTGGTCTGCGGAGACTATTGTTGCTGGATCAGTTTCCTTGTGATCCTCATATCGTTTTATTGCAAGATCATCCATATTACTCAACTTTTGAATAATGTCTTGATCTCCATCAGGGTGGCTAACACCCAGATGTTTGGCCATATTCCACGTTGTTAGCGAACAATTTCGTATCAGTGAAGGGATTATGTTTGCTGGAACAATATCAACTTGTGACACGCTAATTGGGCCCACTGCAACGTCATCTTGGCCAATCAACATTCCAAAAAGATTTTTCTGAATACTTCTGGTGTGCTCCCGTAGTCTCTCCGAAGAGTTTTGCCATGGATCCCCCTCTCTGCCCCATGTTCTTGCTAATGTAATAGGGGCAAGATCCAACAAATGCTGTAATTCACCAGGTTTCAGTAGAGCTTCTCTAGCCTTATGCATCTCGGAGTTGACAGGATAACTTCCTCCTCCATTGGTTTCTGACCACCTGCATACCCATCATACTTGATGGTATCAGTCCCCATCTTAAATCGTGCATCATAGTCTCCGATATCTGCCCTCTTATACAAAGTTTTACCTCATTTTTTGCTGAGCTTCTAGCATCCGAGAAGGAAAAAGGTTTTAATCCTATAATAGTGTGTTGCTTTGCCAGTAACGAAGAGAAAACGCCCAACTTCTTCATAATATTTACAAACTTTGGGGTACTATTCACACTTCTAGATTGACTTATCCCTTCACCCCCAACTTGTTCAGATTTGCTAGCTATATCCCTTTCTCTGAGATCACATTCATCCTCAGCTTGATCAACGTGACCTGTTATAGTCTAATCATTTCCAACAATTTCTGCTTCAACAATATCAGGTGTTGTTTGCTTCGGTACATACACTTGCTTCGTGTGTTTCATCACTCGCTCAGTTAAAGCAGGCCATTCAGTATCACTATTTTTCCCAGCACCTCCACCTGGAGGTCACCAGCCTTTTCGACTTCTTCCCCCATATGCCTCAAATTCCACTTCCATGTATACATTAAAAGCTTCTGAACCGGTATTAACCTGGACAATTTTCAGGATCAAATCTGTAGCTGTCGTCATTACTAATACTTGCCCATACTGTATATCCGACTTTGTGACCATTTTCTCATCTATTTTCAGACATCCACCAATCTTACCCACTATTTTCTTGTAGAATCCTTCGCACCAGCAATTCAACAGAGTTCCTCTTATATGAATTCAAGCTGGGCGAACAAGCATTCTATTTACTACTTTCCAGAGCCTGATGTTACGGACACACATCTTTGCTCGCACTAGTGTGTCTTCCATTAAATGAATTTGGTCCTCCTGGTTTGAAGTTTGATGAGAACCTCACCCCCCTCAAGCCTAACCACCGATCCTTCTTCATGAGTTCTCTCCCAGGATTTTGTTCATTGTACTGATGTCAATCATTGGTATAGGCAAGCCCACCAAGCAGTTCTCCAACTAAGCTGAGCTCTCTAGGCACAGCGTGTAGTGCAGGATTTCTACCTCCTCAATCTCGACATTCAAATGATTTTTTGCACGGTTGAATTGAGTAGTCAGTCGAGGACCAACTCTTGAAGTCGTTTGATCTGCCACTCCTGTCATTCCAGGCTTCACATACATCTCTCCCGCTTGCCTCACTAGATTGACCAATAATCGACAGGTACCTACATGGGCTCCATTTAATCGACTAGTGAGCTCATCTAGATTCACATTCTTGCTAAATCCGACAGCCATATCGCCTTCCTTGACTAGTCAGCCTCAGCGGGGTGTGCACATCCTGTATCTTGCTGTGTGGCTCAATATTCTGCAATGTTTCTTTCCGTCCATTCTAACGAGAAATTGGAGATGTAGAGAGATACCGAGTTCGCCCTCAATTTTTCAATAAACACCGACAATTTTCAGGGCACGACCTTACGCCTAGTTTCCCATTGCATCATTTCATCCTCAAGAGTTGACCCCATCGTTTCAGAGTCTACATTGCCATGCCTGGCAAGGTAAGAGGTTTCCTACGGAGTATGCATTCGCAGACACAGGAAATTACAGTATCTAAAAATTTTAGTGTGTATGTGGATAGTAAGATCTAACAAAGTTGCATTTCCGGCAAGGGTTCCGGCCAAATATGTTCGTTATCGACTGAAAAGAGAACGCTAACGCTGGAATGTTACCGTTCAAGAGTATTCCTTTTTACTAACCTTTATACCACGTAATGAATTTTGGTTTCAACAATTATTCAATTGGTTTCAACAATTGAATTTATAAATAATGAATCAAGATCTCAATTTCTATAATTTAATATATTAATCAATTGTAGAAAAAAAAATTCCACACGAATAGCTATGTTAATAAAAATAATTCACAACAGATATGTCCAAGATTACAATTTCAGACTGTATCAGAACATCATCATTCGCGAGAAGATCTCATCTTAAAAATATGATTATTAATAAAAAAATATCAACTCAAAGATGAGATTAATTTTATCCGTTTGATCACAAAAACCAACGGCTAAGATTATGTGAAAATTTCTCTACCCAACTTTAACATACTCGACATCAACAAACGTAGATCTATGGAAAGTTAAGCTTATGATCTTAAGAACGTCTCTTTAACACTGAACCATTAGAATCATAAAACATATAAATGAACAAGCATCCTCAATTTCGGTTAGTACCAGTTCTGCTACTGTAATTGATCACACAGATAAAAATTTACATATGAGACCTTATATCGGGGCGTTTGATCTGTTTTATGCCCAAAAAAGTAAACAATTTTGGAGCCAATCGTTTTTAAAGCATACATAATTATCTAAAATTAGATTATGTAAACATATCATTCTTGATGTTACTAATTAATGTTTGTTTACGTAGTCAAAGAGTCATTGACCTATTGATTCTGATATGATAATTATACTCAAAAGTCATGAGCTCAATTCTCCTCATCGACATGAACTTGTACATATGTCTTGGCAAGTATAGTTTACTTCCCTACAATAATTTGCAGGTTATTGCAGCAGGATATTGGATTTAACTACTTCGTTATACGATAAGGTGACTGATAAGGTGACTAATAAGGTGGACTAATAAGGTGGACTGAAAAGGTGACTGATTTGATTAAACTTGTTTTGCAAATTTACCTGATAAGGTGACTGATTTTTGTAAAATGACATAAAAGGACATTATTTTATATTATTATTGTAATTTTTAATAATATTCCATTTCATAATTATTATTAAATTAAAAAATGTTTTTAGCTTTAATAATTTTAATTTATGGTTTAAATAAATAATTATTATTCTAAATGTTAGCAATAAAGTTTAGAACAATGAAAATAATATACTCATAATAGAGACGTGTTGGTATATAAAGTCAAGGACAAAATTAAAATGAAAGACTTATAAATCACCTTATTTTGTAATCAGAGTGAAAAAATGACTTTTCAAATCAGTCACCTTATAAGTTATAAAGTGGACGTTCACGTAACAGACTTATTTTGTCAAATTGTCTTATAAGACAGAATTGACTGATAAGGTAACTTATTATAAGGCGACGCTAAACACAGCCTATCTCGTCAGCGTTCAAGCTGATTGATGATGAAGTTGTTTTGGATAAGTCCACTGTGAACAAGAAACTGCAACGATCTTGGAGTAAAACCATCCCGAAGCTTATACAACTATTCGTATGGAAGCCGTTGCAGGGACGTATTCCTACTTTAGACAATCTATGCCAACGTGGAATTGAACTACCAACTTCACCCAAATGTTGTGTCTAATGTGTAACTGCTGATGAGACAATTCATCATCTATTTTTTAAATGTCAACAAGCAAAGGAGGTATGGAGAAAGATCTACGAATGGACAGGGCCTCGGCAAGTTCATGAATATGCTCCTTTGGAGCACTTTACAACAGCATATGAATCTAGTACGAGGCAAAGTGAGCTTGGATATGTGGATGTCCACAGTATGACATCTATGGAGAGAAAGAAATTGCATACAGTTTGACGATGAAGAAGTTGAACACATTAGAAGGCATCAAGCAGATGTATGGCATTGGTTGGTTGCTCATGACAAAGTCTCTGGTGTTAGCACAATCTCAGATTGGCTGCATGACCCGATACTTGCAATGAATGTAAATGTAAGGCATTGAGGCTTAGACTATAGATTGTGGCTATACATGTTTGTAGATGGAAGGTGATAATGGCTTCCATTGAGAGTGGAATATAATAATTTACTTACCCAAAAAAAAAACAATGGATATCCGCCCTAAAGAAACAAATGATTCACTCAAAGGATTTATTAACTTTTACAATTTTCACAAATTTATGAGGAACTAAAAAAGTCAAACGAATGTGAACTTGGAGGAGAAAGGAAAAGATTGATCTTATAGCTGCAGCATCTTTTAAAGGCCAACTCCGCCATGACCAAACTAACTTGCATTTGCATCTATTCCACAACTCCATTTCTACCTACTCGTAAATGAACATGGGAGGCGAAAAAAAAAAAAAAGATGATGTCGTGATGGCAGCGTACCTCTTAATGAAAAAATTGTCACAGTTTCTGCAGAAGTTTCAAAACAGATATCCGGTCGGGCATGCTAGGTATGGCACCCTTCACTTGAACACACAATGATGCAGCCGCAGCTGGGGTATGCTAAGACATTAGTGGAGATGCAGCTTCAACCAGAGAGAGTTAAGAAGATTTTGGATTGCTTACCAGCAAATTTCAAGGATTCCTTTTTGGATTTTCCTTCCACAAGAGCTACAGCAAAGGCAGCTGTAAATGTATCACCGGCACCTGTAGTGTCAACTACTTTAGCGGCTGTAACGATAGATTGTCTGATTGGTTCCTCTCCCTCTGTGAAGAGAGCAGAACCTTTAGCTCCGAGTTTCACAAGCACTTGTCTAACACCCTGAAAATAAAGGAGCATTTATATCACAACTTATGCAAGTGATATGTACAAGCTAAGGTATTTAATTGCTTAACAGTTGGAAATAAGCTCCCACTCGGTCATCAGAATTACAACTAAAAGGAAAGTCAGAGTGTTTTCATGGTATAAACTATAAAGTATAGATTAGAATTTAACTACCAAGCTTTTGGTGAGATGTTCAAATACTCATAAAATTAACAGAATCTATCTTCATTATGTGGAAGTTGGAGAAGAACTCACCATTTTATGGCATTTATTCACAGCTTCCTTTATCTGTTCAAAGTTTTCGGTGGGCATACTTGTTAGACGAGCGAGTTCAGTTTCATTTGGGCTCAATACATCAATATGGTTAAGTAGTTCCTGAGGTACTGGCACATCAACACCCCCAGCATCTAAGATGACTTGAACACCAGCACTTCTAGCAGCCTGGGCGCATAGAGGTCGCATAAGCATACACAGTCAAATAAGAAAGTTCATGCTTCACCATTAGCTTCAGAATGAATAGGATTGCAGGAACAAGCATTTTAACATAGTACACCAGCTTCACATTGAAAAACATCTTTATTGAATGGAGGAGGTGAAACAGCTAATAGAATCTTCCAAAAATATAGAATGGTTTAGCATCTCAATATCATCCCGCTGTAGTTATTTCAATTAAATATGAAATCCACGAGTTTATTCTCTCATAATCACCACAAGCTTTATTCACACAGAATGAAGAAGGGATTCAAAAAATGACAAAACGCTTCAGGAATTCTGTGATGAGAGAAACTTGTCAAGCCTCATTGTTTTCGTGGGACGTAAACACATTCGAAGGAGAAGTACAGGGAATAGGGATATACATTAGTTACGAATAAGTCTTATGAGACAATATACGAATGTTGTCAGGCGGATAAAAATCCAGTCATTAACAACCAAATTTTACAAGCACAGCACCTCACCTTCGCAACTTGGATGTTCACAGAATCTGGGATCTCCCTCTGAAGCAAAACAATCCCAGCATTCTTTACAACCTCCAAATCCTCGTGGGGCAGAGTCTCGGGCCAACAAGCCATATTGGCACCTCCAACTATGATAATAGAATTTTGCCCATCGCCCTGCAGCATCACCACGGCATGGCCAGTAGGTGCATCAGCCACAGAATTCAAGTGATCAACCAGCACGCCACCACCCACCAATGCCTCGAGAATCAACTTCCCATGAGCATCATCCCCCACCTGTCCCAAAAAGTAAGTTGGGTACGCCAATTTCGCCCCGCAAACGGCTTGGTTTGCCCCCTTCCCGCCAGCAAGCGTCTGCCCAGTCTTGGCTGATATAGTCTCTCCTTCTTTAGGCAGCCTGTCAATCTCAACATATATATCTGCATTGGCTGATCCCACCACCACAAGCGGTGGCGTATTATCTCCAGAAGATTTCAAGGGAAGACAAGAAATGGGGAGTGGTTTTCTCCAAGGAGGGTGATTGAAATGTACCGAGGGAACTTTGTTGGTGGTCGTCTGATTTGAGACTGTGAAATTGGGGTGACAAGATTTTGGTGCCGAAAGCGTTGAAAATCCCCTCATGTTCAGACTCCAGTTGCCTTGTGTTGTTCGAATTGATGGGTTTCAAGACTCCTTATGCGAGGTCTGCCGTAGTGACTTTTGGTGCCGAAAGCGTCGTGTTCGTCCACAAGGTTTTCTTCTATCCACAAGAGTTTAGGGTGTGTTTTGTATTGATTTTTTACTTTTACCTCATTTTCATTTACATTCTACTTTTCAATTTTTTGCATAGGAGTTTAAAAAATGACTTTTTTAAAATGAAAAAAAGAAATTTTAAGAAAAATGAAAATGAGGGGTAGAGTTCTAAAACGTTAAATTTAAAATAATTTAAAAAATAAAAAAAAAGTTAATTTTGTAGAGATAAAAAACACACCCTTAATCTAAGCTGAGATCCTTTTGAGTTCAGTTCAGAGACCCAAGCAAGTACCAACGAATTTGAGGCTGCGAAAGTGGGGCTCTGTTATGGATAAAATGTGGACCATTTTGAAGCAGGCTTTTGTTTAAACATTTTGACGGCTTAGGTCCAAGAGTTGGAGCAATTACGTTCAATTGATTAGCAAAATCTTGGAAAATTTTTGCTTTTGTCACAAAATGACATCTAATTTTTAAAAATGTCATCCATCGATCTTTCAAAGACCGGTAAGAGACAACAGTCTTTGAAAGACCGGTATATCGAGGCACCGGTCTTTCAAAGATCGGTTGTAATTAAGATCGTTAATTACTGTAATTAAAAAGATACCGGTCATTGGAAGACTGGTAGGTGCCTTCGCGCGAAAATCAAACAACCGGTCATTCGAAGACCGTTTTTTTTAAATAATGATTTTTATTAATAATCAAAATGGAGGGTCATAACATCCTTCATCTTGCAATTGTGGAGGAGGTTGTTTCTTCTACAAAAATTAAAACGTTATTGTTAGATATATATTTATTTTAAAAAAATAAATCGTTATTGAATTTATACTTACTCTGTGTTGGTTTAACGGTTGTCCATAGTCCATACTGTAATTCTGTTTTCGAAGATTTTTTTCTTTTGGACCAGGCCTCGCCTTTTGTCCATTAGGGGGATGCGTAAGCGTATACGGTAGCACAGGTACCTCATGGAGCAAACCCAACGAGAGAAATGGCATTGAATACGTCCTTCTAAAAGCTGCGATGGTCATCTCCGGAATGCAAAAATTCATAGGATCCACACGATCTTTCTGACAAGTCCACATGAATTTGCTTGATTAAATTTATCATTAAATAACATATGAAGTTAAGCTATAAGTAAAATTACTTGTATCACGTGTGAGCAGAGAATGCCAAACCGCGACCACTTCCCACAAGAACAATGATAATCAGCCAGTATAACGCGTGTCATTTCTTCTGATCCATTGATTTTTACCTGCACGACATACCGATCCGGCACAAATATAGGTTCATATGGATCTGCCACATGCATTGTGGCATACTTCTTCGAAGTATCGAAGAAACATTTCACCTTATCGTCCCATGCATCAAAATTTGAGGTCATCCTGTCACAAACACTCATCCGTGCTCCAAAATATTTAATGCAGCTCTCCTACATCTGTCTGACTATTGACGTGATTGGAAGACAGCGTGCACTCTTAAGGACTCCATTAAAACACTCTACTTGATTCGTTGTCATTATACCATAACTAGATCCCTCATCATAAGACGCCGTTCACTTAGCCACATCAATGTCTTCAAAGTATCTGTGCACAGTAGGATTACAGCGCGTATTTGTTCCATTTGGTCATGGAATTTTATTTTGCTCAACATCGAGTCAACTTTCCAAGCCATATCTTTCATAATCTTATCTTTGAATCTCGTATGAACATTCACACAAATATGGTGCAGACAAAATTTGTTAACCCCAATCTCACCGTTAAATGCTGGAATTCGATTAATTGCACTCAGAAAACCTACACCTCTGTCTAAAATTATGCAACTCGGTCTGTCCTGTGTCAGGTATAGTGCAAATCTTTTTAAAAACCAAAACCAAGAAGCCTCTTACTCCTCGTCCACCAATGCAAATGCGACGAACAAAATATAGCTACTAACATCTTGTGTCAAAACAACTAATAATTTTTGTCTATACGAACAATAGAGATGCGTACCATCTACAGATAGGACAGGCCTACAATGTTGATAACCAATAATGCACGGCTCAAATGCCCAAAAATACGTAGACCAGCTCTTTTTGGATAAGAATTTCTATATCCTCTAGAGCAAGTCGTACACATTTGTAGGATTGTAGTGCTTTAGATATGCTAAGTACATGGGCAAACTTCTGACGCCTGACGTCCATGTACCGTGCACCATCTCAATTGCATGCTGTAGGAAAAAACAAGCTTTTGAATACGTGACTTCAAATCCGTACTTAGACTGAATCATCAGTTGCACATGTTGTACCTTAAATGCTAAAAAATAAAACTCAATAGTATTAGAATATAATAATATACAAGTATGTTAATGAATAATAAATATCAAATAGTAGTGAGTACTTAGATTTTGGGTTATAATTCCAACCAAATCCTGAGCGACCATGTTTTTCGTGAGATTGTGATAAAACTCAATAACCGAACTAGCTTCGCACGTGTGGGAGTATGACATTTTGATGATTTCCCACTTGTACCCAACAGGTCGGAAATGCGCGTTGAACTGCCACATGCAATCAATCTCCTCGAAGTGTTTGCACCACAGGAGCAAGCTCGTCTTATCACTTTTGTACACACAATTCTCTTTTGGCGTGTACAACATGATATTTATCAACGGCCCGCTGCAGACGTGCTTTGTCTGTTTTGGAGCAAACCAATGTCATCGTCGAAACGACTGGTGCTCATAGAGGGGGGAATATCCATAGAGTCCCCTAGTTGAGGATACTCATCATGATGCCACTGCGCAGGTCCACCTTCTATTGGTACAGAGTACATCTCATCGAGACGCGCTATCGAACAGATCGACCGCATATCCTCACCATCATCTTCACTATCAGATTCAGAACCATAATCTTCGACAGGCCCCGCCGAATCAGCTACCGGATCTACAAAAGTATCATAATCTTCTGGCAACGACATGGTGGATGTCGGTAGCAGCATAGTGGATTGGATTGTGTATGGTGATTCCCAACCTCCATCGATACTCATTTCGTGTTGAACATGAGCCCATGCTCGCGGCATCGTTTATTGGGTAGGTGGTTCCCAATCTTCAGATGATTCGCTACCTGCGTAAAATTCAGAATCGTAGCAGTTGCTCATTGTCGGATATTTGTTGTGGTGTAAGTATGATAATACTTTTTTGTAGTGAGTATGAATTAAATTTGGTGCCAATTATATAGGCAAGGTACCGGTATTTGGAAGACCAGTGTCTAGTGATACCGATCTTTCAGTGACCGGTATGCTACTTCTGCATATCGGCCAAGCGCGATACCGGTCATTGGTAGATCGGTATCTCGACATACCGATCTTTCAATGACCGGTAGAAGCTTAATCTTATTTTAATGACTACCGGTCATTGGAAAATCGGTTTCTGTACATACCGATCTTCCAATAACCGGTAGAAGCTTAATCTCTGTGATTAAGAATTTTAATGGCTACCGGTCTTCTAAAGACCGGTATGTCGAAAAACTGGTCTTCCAATGACCGGTTCCACTCATTGATCTTCGAAAGACCAGTGAGTGGCATTTTCAAAAATTTTCCTACATTTTGTGACAAATGCAAAATTTTTCCTGCATATAGGGTGTTTATAAGTTGAACAAAAAAACTAAGTTTACTCAAAATATCTGACGTAGTTTTGATACATGTACTCAATTGTGTACAAATATTTTGAGTAAACGTAGCATTCCTCGAGTTAGAAAATGCTTCACGTACTACACTGAACCGAAATTTCAGACCAAAAATGAGAGAAATGACGAAATTATCCTTGGTCCAAAGCTTAGTGGGAGGGGTAATTTTGTTATTTTCCTTATTTTCGGTTTAAATTTTGGTTTCAAGGTGGTACGCCTAGCACAAGTTTCTATACATATATTTTTGTAAAGGGGCGGAAACACCAGAAATGTCCACATCCTGTCCAAATGCAGAAAAGTCCTCCTCCATCATGAAATTAACATCGGTACCAACCACCACCTGAGGGGGGAGCACCTGCACCTGCAGCTCGGTTCCATACTCCTGAACTGCCATCCCCTCATCCAACGGCGGAGCTACACAGGGGCGGGCCCGGACTTTAGCCCTGGCCCAATTTTCCCCAGCCCAATAAAAATTATTGGTTAGCCCAATATTGAATAGCTTAGCCCAGGGTAAAAAAAATTTTTGCCTCCGCCCTTGCCCTCATCCATCTGGTCATCCAGTGGTATGTCTGTAATAATAAGGGGTGGATCCGGGATGCGAAGGGCAACCTCGGGTTTCCTTAAGTGGAACCCCTTAAGGCTGTTGCCCCGACTCAGACTCTTCCTATGAAGGGATTGAGCAACATGATCATCTTTCTCGAAGGCCTCCATAGGATGGGGAAGGACAACAGCCGTGTGTTTAAGATCATCCAAGAAAACTGTGGGCAAAGGAAGAACAGGGCTCGACTCAGATGCAACCACTAACACCTCACTTTGCAGTGAACCACGAAGAATGCGATCGATGGGGGTAGAAGCAGCCATAGGAAGAATAATCCCAGGGTCATTGATAGCCACTGCCTCAGGATTGGCAGATTTCTGAAATTTCTTTTTGTTCGGCATGCCAGTAGTAGCATGGGGAAATTTAGCAGCCGCAGGAAGAGACTTCTTGGCCTTCGTTTTTATATTAGAAAAATGGGCTTTCCAATGGTGCGATCAATTTCGAGAACGGACTGCTAATTGAAAAAATTGTCCACGCAAGGGAAAACTGACCACCATAAAACTGACCATAGGAACAGTTCTGATTAAATGAATATATATCTAACCATACACTAATGTCTTTTTGTAGAAGAAGCAACCTTCTCCAGAAATGCAACCTGGCGGATTTTATGACTCATCGTTTTGATTCATTTATTATTGACATGTATTTGAAAATTATAATTAATGAATTTTTTTTTATCAATGAACACAATTTATTACAAATATAAATTAGAACAAATACACATTTTTTTTATTACAATGTGTGTTGAGCCTTACTAAATCACAATATTAAATTACTTTTCGTCCCTTGTCATAACTTTGTTAAGTTTAACCCTCTTAAATTGCAATGTAGAGATCAATTCATCTACTTTCTGTATAATTGATGTACATATTTTTGTTGAATTTGAAAAGATGGCTCACCGAATCTATGTATTATCAACTATAGAAAAAAGTGGATAAACTAATCTCCACATTACAATCTAAAAGGGCTAAACTTGTCAAAGTTATAACAAGGGAAGTAAAAAAATTTAATAACCACGTGTGGTTGACCGAATGTTACACTTTTGCATGAATCCGCCCAAAATGAAGGAGTCCATAGTTTCTCCAACATCCATCCATCGGCCAGCGTGCACAACCAGAACCTCAGTTGCGAAACAACTGAGCAACTGCCATCATATGAAGGTTTAATTTGACAATGTTATGACAAGGAACAGAAATAGTAATCAAGCCCATGAGGATGATTATACCAGCGTCGTCGATGCAACTGTAATCCGTGTAACAATTCATAATTAATTCATAAAAAATTATAACTAAGAAAAGTAAGGAATAACTTAATATTTAGTGATAACGGATCTTTAGGCGATGACATGTGGGAATTTCAGACGTCGCGGTGGCTACCGACATCTGTTTCGAGAATAAAATGATGAGATGAAGAAGAGAGGTGCGGGTGTTCATATAGTGGAGATCGCGGACATCGGAAAACTGGGACTTTGCCAAATCCCGGTTTTCTGATGTTCGGGAAATATTTCCCGTTAAAGTGACAAAATTCCGAATTTTGGAAATCCGAAAAACCTTAACATGAAGATTAGCAAGTCCAGGCACAAACTTCCGAATTTGACAAATCCGGACTGTATTCTTGGACTTGTAAAGTATTAGTAGCATTTTTAAAAAGGCAGTAAGAAAAAAAATTAAGCAAAATTGCAAGAATAGTTCTTATTTATTAAAACAATATCCTATTGAACCAGTTTTACTGGTCATGAAAGGGAGACATGGAAGAACAGCCATGTCAGAGGAAGGGCATCCTGACCAATCGGCCAGACGGCCACTTACGGGAATCAAACCCATTTGCTCTGAATTTATTTTGCCAACCATGAAAGTTCAATCGGAATGGGGACATCTTTCTAGCTTCTACCCTATCAAGGAGCAGAATCAAAATTTTTGGAAGAGGCTGAGATACAAATAGGACGGGGCGGCGGCCCCCATACACGCAAGCATTCCCCTGGATGACCCCATTGCCCAGGAAGATAATACTACAGGTTTGCTGTCAAACTCCAATTATTGACTTATTATTATGTAATGTACAACCAGGTGAGAATGGTGTAGAGGGCCAGGCTTTCGTCCTATCTTGTTTGCTTTTGAAGAATTTGAATAATATGGTGTGACAATGTAAAAAAAAAATTGCATCAATCAGTCTGGGGTGTCGGTGGAATAGAAATACAGAGAAAAATCCAACCTTGGAACACCAAATTTACCTGGTTCTAAAGGGTAGGAATCGAATCCATACCTGGTCATTTTTTTTTCTTGGTTTGGGGAAGTTGTGATAAGTAGAACTTGATATGTGTTTTTTTACAATATGCATATTTGTGTATAACTTGATCATTCTTTGGATATCATGGAAGTACAAAGTTCTTCAGACTTGGAAGTTGACAGTAGTTTTGGCCTTTTGTTTTCTGGAAATTAAATTAGGGCCTTATGGGTAAGGAACTAAGGCATATGGATGAGTGAATTCAAGCATGACTTTTCTGCGTACAGGTCTTCAACATAAAGAAACCAAGTGGATTCCATGAAACTTATTGTTTTGTCACCATTATCCCTTCTCTTTCTACAACCACACACTATTCCATACCAATCTTCTTCCTTCCAAATATCAGCCAAAAAACAGCCACTAGCCTACCGCATAAAAGCCCTGTAATGAGAATACCAGATTGGTGATCATTACAGAACAATGAAGACTAAGTTTGCCATTTGGCTAGCTTCTTTACTGAGTACATAGTGTTTACATGATCATCAGCTGTCTTGTTTCTGAATCTTGTACCTGCTGGAGTGCAATAAATGAATCCAGGGCCTTTTATATAATAATATCAGAGATGAGTGGATCTTGACAGAGAGTCTTCATAACTGCCCAGCTGTAAACATGTCCAGTAAGAAAAAGGAGCTTCTTTCAACTGCCATGAAGAGAACTAGTGAATGGTTTTCTCTCTTTTCTTTCTTGTCTGGTTATATATAGAGGGTCGTCTGAATTTGTTTGAACTGACTTTAAACTGCTGAACTTGATGTCTAACAGGATATTTTCCCAGGAACTCCCAAGTGATATAACTATTAATGTTGGGGAAGCTTCCTTCTCTTTGCACAAGGTGCTAAACTTCTTACCTTGGAAATTCGTAACATATTTTAGAACATGTTGATGTTGAGTTTTTTTTATTTCATTTATAGTTTCTGTATGTCAAAAGAATCGGACCATGTTTGTGAGTTAATTCGGATTCTGAAGACCGTCTGTTATTGCAATATGATTTTACTATGAGCTTATAACACTTCTATTCGTCCCCCCTAAATTTATATCATTCTGTGATTCATGCCCAGTTTCCCCTCATCTCCAAATGTGGTTACATCCGAAAACTGGTATCCGAACCAGACGATGGCGATCTTCCTCCCACGATCGTCATCCCTGATCTTCCGGGTGGCGCGGATGCATTCGAGCTTGCAGCCAAGTTCTGCTACGGCATAAGCTTCGAGATGGGCACGGAGAACATCAGCATACTTCGCTGTGTGGCTGAGTACCTTGAGATGACAGAGGATTATGCAGTGGGAAACCTGGTGTCAAGAACTGAGACCTACATCAATGAAGTGGCCTTAAAGAGCCTCTCTGGTGCAGTCTCTGTTTTGCAGTCTTGTGAGGGACTTTTCCCCATTGCAGACAAGGTGAAGCTTGTGAGCCGTTGCATTGACATGATAGCTTTCGTGGCCTGTAAAGATAGCCAATTTGCAGGGCCTGTGAGCAACTTGGTTACTCCGAATTCGAGACCCGTTGTGCATTGGTGGGCTGAAGATTTAACTATCTTGAGGATTGATCTGTTCCAAAGAGTACTGATTGCGATGATGGCTAGAGGATTTAAGCAGTTTGCGCTGGGACCGATACTCATGTTGTATGCGCAGAAGTCCCTCAGAGGATTGGTGAGATCTCTCTGTTCTCAAACTATATTTCATCAAAAAATTTGAACTTCACGGCTTGAATACAGGGCAACTCTCCCCTGTTCTTTTTTTTTTCAGGATATCTTTGCAAAGGGTAGGAAGAAGATCGATCCCCGTGAAGAACACGAGAAACGTGTAATCTTAGAAACCATTGTCAGCCTTCTTCCCAAGGAGCCAAACACCATGTCCGTCAGTTTCCTATCCATGCTGCTCAGGTCATCAATCTACTTGGAAACCACAGTTGCTTGTCGTCTCGACTTGGAGAAGCGAATGGCCCTGCAACTGGGGCAAGCCGTGCTGGATGATCTGCTCATTCCTTCCTATTCGTTCACCGGCGACACCGTGTTTGATGTGGATACGGTGCAGAGGATCATGATCAACTTCTTCGAACACGAAGCGGAGGGGAATAGGAGGAATATGTTTCCCCTTCGCCAGGGGATGCAGAGAGGGTGACGAAATTGATGGAGAGTTACATCGCGGAGATCGCGTCGGATCGGAATTTATCCGTGGCGAAGTTCATCAGTCTGTCGGAACTGATACCGGAGCATTCGAAAGTGACGGAGGATGGAATGTACAGGGCCATCGATATCTACTTGAAGGTATGGCAATTTTGTTGGGAGTTCTATCAATACGGTTTCACAAATGTATATAAAACACCTTGACACAATTTACAGGCTCATCCAGCTCTGAGTGACATGGAGAGAAAGAAAGTTTGCAGCATGATGGACTGTCAGAAGCTCTCCCGCGAAGCCTGTGCACACGCAGCACAGAACGACCGTCTCCCTGTTCAGACCGTCGTTCAAGTTCTATACTACGAGCAGCAGCGTCTCAGAGAGGCCATGGACGGCGGCGAACACGTCGGATCCCCTTCACCTCCTGCCAAAATCGGCGCATACTCGGTCGACGTTCATCCGGTCAGCGATGAGGTCGCGTCCCTGAGAAGGGAAAATCATGAACTGAAAATGGAACTCCTGAAGATGAAAATGAGATTGAAAGAACTCGACAAAAGCTCAACCACAGCCACAGCCGCGTTTGGTGGTGGTGTTAATCAGTCATCAACTCCGAGCCCGATTGGACTGGGGAAACCGCCGCTGCCGAAGAAGTCTTTTATTAGCTCTGTTTCGAAGAAACTTGGGAAGCTTATGCGGCCCGAAGGGCTGTCGACAGGTCCGAAAGGTAAAACGAGACCGAGCAAAGATAGACGGCATTCGATATCGTAATGCTCGATGGTTTTGTGTGTTCTGTTCTGTTCTCTGTATTTGTTCTGCATCAGAGAAATTGTCATCTGTTTCTCTGATGTATAAAAGAGTGTGTGTTGAATCGTGTATATCTGTTTCTCTGATGTATAAAAGGAAAGGAAAAAAAGTGCACTTTCCGTGTGTTTCTTTCTTCTGCCATTGATACAGAATAACAAGATAATTTATTAACAGATGGAACGTTATGCAAATACAGTATGAGCTCAAGAGAATAACTCAACTTTACTGAAACGGCTACAGTGTTGCTAGTATTCTTATCACTCTATGATTTCACGACAATTTAAGAGCTCCAAACTCCACAAACAATCAGCTGAGAGAGATGAAGTATGTACAAAATCTAAGGAAGACGTATGATCTCAAGAATTGTGTCAGTGTGAACGAACGGTTAGAAGAGGTTTTAGAGTTGTAGTAAGAGTCATCTCGATGCATGGAAGCATACCTTTTCGAGCTGTAGTGGCCAATTTTCTCCAAGAATGGACGGATTCAGGTGCATAGAAGCTTGAAAATCAGTCATTGAGACGGAAATTCTTTGCGGCCGTATCCCGTTTCTTATTACTTGCTGATGATGAACTTGAGACCGTGAAGAGGCTATATCAAGGCATGGTTTGAGTAATCTCTTTAAGAACACATCCAGACCATTGCCCAAGATATTGGCACAATCTTGTGACACAGTCAGACCTTCCATCCCCAGCTTCTGCTCCAACATCTCCCTCAAGGTAACACTATCTGGGAGTTCACCATTCTTACAGTAGGTGTAGGATTCAAGGCCGGGCTTTGATCCATGAGTCCTTTTAGTGGGAATGCACACTCCAAGGGGAGGTTTAAGAGGGCTTAAACTGTGAATCCCCGGACTCCCAGCACCTTGCTCGACCTCTTCACCCTCCTCCACAGACACGACCTCAACCGGAGGTCTGCTACAACCTAAGGATAATATCTCAGGAGCATTCTGCCGTTCTAGAATCTTCTGGACTAAATCTTCACGTGACTTTCCATGAGGTCCAAGTGGACTTGGTCGGTCTCTGTACCGGTGGTCTCGAGGTACTGGAGTTCTTCCCTTCCTAGGGGACTGAGGGAAAAACGACTGCAGACTACTTTGGTACCCGTTGCTGCGCAACTTCACATCCAATGAAGATGGCCCTTTGACATTACACGCATTCCTCAGAATTGCTCGAATGAGACCATTATGGAGATAGATGTTTTCTCTTCCCAGTAATCGAACACAGAGCTTATCAAACTCTGTTTTAACCAGTCTCATATTCAAGTAACTATTTACAAGATTGAAGTACTTCTCAGCTCTTCCCTTACCAATCTTCATCTCAATATGATGTTTCAGCTCAACAGTATCGATTCGTGGGCAATGTCGACCTCCCAACATTTTAGATCCCAAATTCATCACTACATGAACCCACAACAGAAGTAATCAAACAGAGAGAGCCTTCCAAAATTCTGACTAACCCATCAAAACCCTAGTTACTGTCAGCTTCCATCATAGGTCAACCTCAGTGCAAAATGTCGGCACGACTTACTGATACACAGAGAACCAAAATTCTGCAATTGAGAAAAAACACAAACATCCAATTCAACCTCAGGGCCACATTCAATACACTCGATACCTTCAAAATACAAAATTCTACCAATACAAGTCACCACAGATCACGTTCATAAGAAAACCCAATTACAGCACAATTTACATAAAGCAGCACTGAGTTTCACTTAACTAAACTTTCCCCACGAATTCAATATCAAAATCCCAGCCAGTGAACCACCCACTAAAACCATCTACCTGAATAAACGAGAGAACTCACTTGATTCAATCAAAAGAAGCACCTTTCGCCATCTGGGTCCTCGCCGTTCCTCGAATTCTACATACAAAAACATCGGATTTGGAGTGACACCCAGTAATTGAGATTCTCGAGTGGTACTCGAGACCAAGGGAGTAAACGGGATTAGGGTGCGAGGCCACTGGCACCTATCGAAGCTTCGTCTGAAGTCAGAGGGGAGTCAAAGGCACGTGTACTTTTTTACGAAGTGTGACATAGTTGGAAATAGAGAGTCTAGTGAGAAAGAATGCGAGTGCGACGGACTAAAGGAAAAAATGGTCATGGAATGTTGTTTTTATGTAAAAAGGTTCAGTTTGTGTTTGGCTTTCCAATCATTGTGGGTTTTTCGGACCAAAATTCGGTGTATGAGATGGATCAACGGTACTTCTGTCCGAGGTTGAGGTCAGCAGGTTGTGTGCCGACCCACATACAGGAGCATAAAAAAAAAAGCTTCCGTTATCAATTCAATAATGGTAAGATAATGAAGCAAAACAATTTGAACTAATGGTTATGAATATGACAATTGTACTAACAGATTCAAATTCCCTATCTATAAAAAAAAGCATACAATACTCTCCTTGGTACTAAAAGAATGGGGAAAACCAAAAACCTAAACAAGATTTGGGGAAAATCCAATTATGTTAAAATAAGGAATAAGATTTACATAAAATAATAAAAAGAAAGAAAATATGAATTTGAAAATCGGGTTACATTTCTATTGTAATCTCTACTCGGTCAAAAGATTATACAATAATATTTTATTACAAAAATTAAATTATTTGTATCATCCGCCAATATTTGAGAAGTTCAAATTTAGAAAATAAACCAAACCAAACCAAATATACCGAGTAAATTCCGCCCTTGAGCAGGGTAGGATGTATGCAATTATACCTTCATCCCACAACATGATAGGGAGATTGTTTTCGTGGAGACTGCTAAAAAAAACAATTATAATAATAAACCAAACCAAACATTGGTTTGTTATTATTATTATTATTATTATTATTATTAATAAAATAATAAAAATGAGAACAAGTACAACTGAAATACCTACTTACCTCAACCATGTACTTCAAATCTAGGAAATAGGATTCCTTTATACAATTTCAAGTCATCACCTACTATCCACAATCAAATTTGCTTAATCCTATGAAATGAGTTTTCAAAATTTGCTATGCTGAAGTTATCGGAAACCGACCGGAGTATAAAGCTTTTGATTTGTTATATATAATCTTTTCATTGATGCGGATGGTAGATAGTGATGAAACTCCCAAATTGTATTGTCCAACCATAAAATTTAAGTTATACTTTACTATTCCTTAGCCCAAAAGAAAGTGATTTATGAAAATTTTATTTATTTTGATGTGTATTATTTTTAATAAATATATTGTTGGGAAAAAATAAACCGTGATTTTCCAATATGGTTAATGGGCAGTTAGTCGTTGGGTTCGGCCCAGACACTTATTTAAATGTTATCCAATAACGGACAAACGTACAGCTGTCACATATATAGTCCATTTATTCTTTATACTTTCTGTCGAATCAATCCAATTCCTCAAAAAAAAATTCAAATTCCTCAACTATGTCAAACCTTGTCTGTGAAAACCAAGGCAGCTTGGTCTGGTGGCAATTAGGTGAACTCCTGAATTATAAGTCTCGAGTTCAAATCCCAGCAACAGTGCTTGACCAGACCTAATTCATAAGAGCCTTTGAGCAGGGTGCAGGCCTCCTAGATTAGTTGGAATGTAAAAAGCTCTCGGATACTGGGGAGGTGCGGGAATATTTCTCCCAACTTACCTACCTAAAAAAACCTTGTCTGTGTACTCGGTTCTGGTGGTACAATTTGATCGTCGTTAGTACTAGAATTTGAATTTGGAAAATGTTAAATATACCCTTTAATTTAAGGGAGTTGTTAGGTGTATCGAAAATTCTTATCCGGAATTTCGGTACCCAATCATTTTGGTGGATTTTCGGCCCCTGAAATAAAAAATAAAATCGATTCTGGAATCCTCGCGTCGAAATGATATCGGAATCGGTCATAGATTTTGGTTTCAACGGCCAAACATTTTAAGAGTAATAAACTTAATCCTAGCCTTAAACAGTGTGTTACGAGGGCTAAAATTAAAGTTTAAGACCGGTTCTGACACCATTTCGAGGTGGCAATTCCAGAACCGGCCTTATTTTTTTTATTTTGATGGCCCAAAACCCACCAAAATGGGTGTGTACCGAAATTCTGGACACGAATTTTCGGTACACTTAGCATTATTGTTAATTTAATTCTATTATTAATTATCATGATGTACCAAAAATCACAATCACACTTTTTATTGCTTATCTTTTAAGGCCTGTTTTGCGCAAGGTAATTATGATTTTAATTGTGCTTATAAGCACCTTTAAAAAATGTGTGTTTTGCATAATACAAGTACCAGTACTTGTTCTTTTTTTTAGAACCTCCCTCTTATTAAAAATAAGCACCTTATGAGATGCTTTTTTCCTTTCTTAAAATTAAGCATGATATTTTTATAATAACAATCAATTATAAATATTTTTTATGACCAAATTAACCTTAACTCATATGTTTTAATTAAATAGATGAAGGTTATTTTAGAAATCTAATGTTAAGTTTGTTATATATGATTAAAATAATATTTTAAATGATTATTTTTAAACACTTGCGCAAAACACCACATATTCTAAAAATAAGAAGAATTAGTAAAAGAAGTATTAGAAAAAGTACTAGTACTTCGCGCAAAACAATGCTTTAATTATTTTTTGATCTGTGGTTATGATTGTTGTCGCATGTATTTGTTTATTAAGTGTGCCAAATAAGAGGGTACATATAGCATCAGGAATTTTCTAGTGTCGAATGACTCCGTGCCGAACAAAAACCTTACATCCCGAATCTTAATCTCAACTGTTGGATTTTGATCCACGGTTGAGATTAAAATACATAAAAATAAAGTATGATTAATAAAGCATAGGTGCAATCCTTTCTCGTATAGATAAAGGAAGAAACCCAAACAGCAAGATTTTGGTGCAAAAGCTGCATCCGTTGAAGCTTCTCGTATAGAGTATGATTAATAGTTATTGTTTGCGGTCACCCTTCTCGTATAGATACAGGAAGAAACCCCAACATTGCGGATAGGTGCAATTACAGAAGGGATTGAAGCTTCTTATCCCTAGAATCAAAACCCATCTTTCTCTTCCACTCTGCCCGACGCTATTTACCAATCAATTGATCAGGTAGGTGGGAACAATACTTTAGTAAATTGTTTAATGAGATACGTGGAAATAGTAGCTGTGTAGGGGAGGGGGAGGTGCACCGACACATAAATCAGGACTTGGTTAGACAGATATCGACAGAGGAGGTGAAGGGAATCCTTAGTAAGATAGGAGGTGTGAAAGTAGTAGGGATGGACAATATACCGATTGAAGTGTGGAAGTGTTTAGGAGATACAGGAGTTAAGTGGTTAACGACTCTTTTTAACATTATCCTGACAACATGAAAGATGCTAGAGGAGTGGCGAAGTAGCGTAGTAGTTCTACTCTATAAGAATAAAAGTGATGTGCAACAATGTGGCAATTATTGGGGTATTAAACTCCTAAGCCATACTATGTGGGAACGAGTTATTAAACTAAGACTACGGAGTGAAGTGCAGGTGAAGGAGAACCAATTTGGTTACATGCCAGATGATGGAAGCTATCCATCTTCTCAGACGGTTAATGGAGAAGTACCGGGCACATAAACGGAATCTCCATATGGTCTTTATCGACACAGAGAAGGCATATGACACTATATCACGAGAGGTTATTTAGAAATGTTTAGAGAGCAAGAAGGTCTTATGGATGGATGTGAGGGCTATACAAGATCTGTATGAGGGTGCGAAGACTAGTGTGCGAATCCCGGTGGGAGAAACAAGATATTTTTCAATGGATATAGGATTGTATTAAGGATCAGCACTGAGTCCGTTTTTGTTCACAGTAATTATGGATGTACTCTTTCAAGATCTACAAGATGAAGTACCATGGTGTATGTTGTTTGCGTACGATATTGTGTTAGTGGCTGATACGAAGGAGGAGGTCAATGCTAAGCTGAAGCGTTGGAGAGGGACCCCTCCAACAGAAAGATAGTTTCAAATATCTAGGATCCATCATACAGAAGGATGGATGTGTAGAAGGTAACGTTATCCATCGCCTAAAAGTTGGATGGATGAAATGGCGGTCGGCTACTGCAGTATTATGCGATAAAAAAATCACACTCAAGTTAAAGGGAAAATTTTATAGAACGGTTATACGACCGGCAATACTATACGGATCAGAGTGTTGGACCATGAGTCTTTCATATGTGCGGAAATTTGAAGTGGCGGAGATGCGAATGCTAAGGTGGATATGCGATCGCACGAGATTAGACAAGATCCCAAATGAGGTATTTAGAGTTACACTAGGTGTCACGTCTATAAGTGCCAAATTACGGGAGAGAAGGTTGCGATAGTTTGGATATGTACGCAGAATAAATTTGGACGATCCAGTCAGGAGAGTCGAAGGACAACAAGTCGAAGGGCGACGAGGGCGGGGAAGACCTAAGAGGACATGGGATGAGTAAATTCGGTTAGATTTAGTAGGATTAAACCTCTCTGAGGACATGACCTCTGATATGACGTGTTAGAGACGTCATATTATGGTTAAGGATATTCTATGACTATTATGATAGTATTTGCTTAGTTGACCTCTAGTGTGGTAGGACGAGTGGACAATTTTTATTTTTATTTCATTTTATGTTATCTTATTTATTTATTTATTTTTATGTATTTATTTTATTTTTATCTATTATTATTACTATTATAAATTTTTTTTCGAACTGGGGGTCTCCACGGAAATAATCTCCCCATCCTGTTGAGGGGTCGGGGTATGATTGCGTACATCTTACCCTCCCCAGATCTTGCATAAGGTCGGGATTTACTGAGTATGTTTGGTTTAGTTTGATCAAGTAGAAGAAGAAACAAGGATACGACGAATTTTCAGAGAGCTTCCATGATGTGAGAAGTGAATGGAGAAGAAGAAAAGTGAAATTTTTGTTCTCAGGCTCTGGATTTGCTTAAAGCTAACAATTCCATTCGATAAAAATAATATATATTATTATTTTTATGTATTTTAATCTCAAACGTTGGATCAAAATCCAACGGTTGAAATTAAAATTCGGGATGTAAGATTTTTGTTCGACATAAAATCACTCGGTACTTGAAAATTGCTGTTGGTGCTAGAGCATATTGTCAGCCGTTGTAATGGAATAATGGGTTGGTACCGAGCGATACAATACAGGAAAAAAAATCCTATCCTGCCGAACTTTAATGTCAGCCGTCGGATTTGTATCAGACGGCTGAGATTTAAGGCACAATTGATTGTAGCACGTGATGAGTTTTTTGTGCTTTCTCTGTCTCTTTCCTCCGCTTTCACACAGATTCCTCCTTTTCTGGTAATTCAGCAAAATGAATCGGCTGAAACAGTGATGAAAACAAGCTATGAAGCTGGGAGATTCGTCTTAATGAAGCAGTAATGAAATCTAACAAAATTGTAGCAGTAAATATAGTTGCATCAATGACTGGAAACTTGGGGCAACACAGATTCAGCTACACCAAAGCCTCAACACGAGATGGATATTGATAAAAATCTTACCCGATGATACAATCGAGTTGGTGGCGATAGGCCGATATGAATCGGAACTCACCATTCTTGAATTGGCGGCGAGAGGAGTGAACCACGGGAAATTCCCTCCGCTTAGGCCAAGCCCTCGCGGAAGGGGGAAGAAATAGATGGATGGATGACATCATTATGATTTTTCTGGATCCGGTTTAATTGAGCTTCTTCTTTTAGGGCAACTTTGTCCATGGCAAGAGAAGTCATTTCTCAGTCAAGCCGATGAATGAGAAGAAGTTGAGGAAAGAGAATATCACGTGCTACAATTAATGCTTTCTTAAATTTCGGCTTTCGGATACAGATCCGACGGCTGAGATTGGAATTCGGTATAATAGTATATTTTCGACATAGTATCCTTCGACAGAAAAAAAAACTGATTATTCCATTACTTGTGAAAATGAATTGGATAATGAAAATGATTACTGTGTTTAGTATTAAAACAGCATCCCAACAAAAATATCCATTCTTTGGAAACCAATTACAAATTCACTAGTACACCAACCATCCTTACCCTTAGCGAGTACAATCGATACTCAGCAAACCGTGAAGGTACAACCCCCCTAAGCATCCGGTACCCACACGGTCGCGAAGACTGCATTATGTCCTTTCCACGTCAGCACCAAATGTTCCTCCTCCTCCATCTTCATCCCCCACCCGGCCGCATGTTCCTCCAGCATGTTCTTCACCTCCGCAATGGCGTCTTGGCCAAAAGACACTCCCCTGTAACCCGCGCTCCTCATCCTACCAACCCACTTGTCTTTCGTCTCCGGTCGCTCCACCCGACGGGAACCTTCCTGCGAAATCACATTTTCAATCTTCCAGGCAATGTCGGCCTCGTACCACCGCCGATGCTTGCTCCCAAATGTGTCCATCGTGTCGTAAGGGATCCAGAGATAGTTGTAAGCCGATCGAAGCCTGTGAACAAGATGGGGTGAGGTGAAATCTGCATCCTCATCCACCAGCACAACAATCGTAGGTTCCTATCAAACGGAAACCAATCTAAAATACAGTCAGAATCGAGATATTGGTATAATAAAAAAATGCTGAAAGAAAGAACAGGGGAAGCGTGTTATGGCACCAGATTCCTCATCTCCTGGAGGAACATGCTGCGAAGAGAGGAGGACTCGATCGAAGACGGCGATGTCGTGTTCGGCGGGGATATGTTCTCTTCCGATACGTAATGCAGCAACATCTGGCAGTTAATCACCAGAGCTTCGTTCCTTTTCTCTCTGTTTCGGTGTTCGACTCTAAGTTGTTCGATCAACGAAGCGAATCCATCGGAGCAGCTCGATGGGATGGCCCGGAATTCCATGGCGACGTTCCTCAGCCTGGCAAAATTCACCAATTTCGAACCCAATTCCTCGTACGACACATCCAGCATCGGGGGGAAATCCTCCACCGCTCCGGCGACCGTCAGCCTCACGAACGGCGGCGCGTTCGTGCGAGTGGCGATGGCGTCGATCAGGGTCGGGATCTGCATGCAGTGGGTCAGGCTCAGGTCGACGATGTGGACCGACGCGTAACCTTCCACCGCGTCCAGCACGGCGGCGTTCGCCGCCGTGAACCCGAACCGGTGCCACGGTGTCAGGTCGACGAACCCCGCCAGATCGATGATCGAGAATCGGTGCGCGTCCTCCGGCTCCTTCTCGGCGGGGGCGGCCGAGGGGAGGAGGTTGCAGCTCCCGATCGTGGCGGCGCGTGCGATCAGCGCGCGCAGGAACCCGCACGTGAGCCGCTGGCTTGAGTCTCCGTCCGGCGGTGCGATGTTGTTGAGGACCCAGAGGATCTGCTGCGCCAGAGTGGCGTCGCTGCTCTCGATTGCTGTGGCGCAGTGGACCAGCAGCTGCTCCATGCAGTTGGCGTTAGTCGGGAAACCGAGCCACGGCCGGTATCGGAGAACCCCTTTCTTTGCCGGGAACGCCAGCTGCGGAAATGTTTCCGTGAACTGCATCATGGGATTCCTTCAAAGCTCTGTTTTCATCATTTGTTCCTCCTCTGTTTCGTGTTATATTTTCCAAAATTGTGTGTGAATCTCTAATGCGATGACAAGAACAAGAGATAACTCTCAACAAGGGGACAGAAAGGAAAGAAAATGACTAGACTTTGGAGTGGTACCCGGCCATTGAGAAAGGCGCCATGAAAATATATTCTGCAACTTGAATCTAACAGGAATGGACTCATCATCTTTATTCTTTACTCTACCTTCATACAAATTATTCTTTCAAATTTTCGTTCTTCGCACACAATATGGACTAGAGCTGTCTGAGAAAAAGAAAACTCATCCCCTCTTTCTGATCTTCCCCAGAAAAATTCACAACAGTGGAGAACAGAACATCAGTCTTCTTCTGGGTATTTTTATCAAACAAGTTGTGTGCGTGAAGATTGTAGATTTTTTATTTTTGGGTGTCCCGGGAAGAGAATTTGGAAGCATCTGGGATTTGGGATTGGTCCTGTAATAACGAAAAGGTTGGTGCAGTTTTGTTTGTCTTGCTCACGGGTACCAGATGGAATCATTTTACGGTGGCGATTAGATGTACAGATCGCTCTATTTTTGATATTACAGGCATGAGGTGACCAACTTGCCTGACAATAATAATAAACAAGATCTAAAGTGTTTAGGTGTTATATTGGAGGTGCATGTTAGGTTTTCCTTTTCAAGGGTCCATCCCTCGAATGGACAGCAGCTAATGTTCGATGCAAACAGACGTCCAAGTCATTTTCTGCATGAAGTGGATGTGTTGCAGTAGCAGCAAAGCTTGGTGACTTGCCATCGCACACATCTGCAAAGCGATAGCTGATATCTAAGTGGTCAGGACCCGCTTAGTGACTAAGCGGTTTAGGCACCATTCGATCAAGATGAGTATGATCACCCAGCAATTAGGTGATCGTCTTCTCGACCAGATGTATGAAAAAAAACTCCCTTACATGTTTAGATCTTGCACGCACAGCGAACAGATGAAACAAAACATCTTAGCAAAGGGAATGTGTTCACGTGATTGAGATGCCATTTGCTCGACATTTAATCCACCAAACAGCACGTTAATTGATGTTTTGAATGCAGTAATTTGTTGAAAACGAGGGCAATAAGTTACCTGGACCAAAAGGGAGCCAAAGGCATCCAGACACAAACTTTTTCAAAAGCTGATGATGGACTCAGAAAGAAAAATGAACTTTTCTGGGGTTTCGTCTGTTATGGTAAGTTGACATTGACGAGTGAATCTTCTCATGCAATAATCTATCAATGTCTTTTTATGTGACCTGCAAAATAATGTAATAGAATGCTTGACAACTCCATTGGTTGTGTTTGATCCTGTTAAAGAGTATGGATTTACAATATGAAAGTAAGTATTCGATACTTTTGTCTATCCAAAAAAAAAGTGTACAGCTGAGTGATGACAATTTTATTTGAAAGAGGATAGAAACAAAAATGGATAAGAATCTGTAGATACATGCCTAATATTTTTTGACTTATCAAAAAAAGAAAAACATGCCTAATATTTGAAATAAGGACCACAGATTACCAGTCTACTGTTCAACATGGTTTCTTCTAAATCACGATTTATCACTGGTACTCTGGTTAATAATATATGGAGAGTGTTCTATGATGTTGAAGAGAAGGGCATTGAATACCGTAAGCCCAAAGCCAGAGATCCAACTCCACACTGAGAATCTGGATGGAAAAAGAAAAACACTGTAAACATTCTTTCCTACATACTTAGCTCATTGCTCTGGGATAAAAGGAAATTGTAGCATGCTGTGGATCAATAGCCTATGAAATGCATACCTGCTTCCCTGATTTCTTTTGGATTAAATCCCTTATTTTTTCCACAGCGTGCACTGAACATGCCCTAAGTTCTACTTCCTCCTCACTTCCTGACATGATTTCTCTGTTAGATGCAATGGTGTTGGAGAGAGAAGGACTGAATTTTAGCACTCCCAGCTGCTCAAGAACAGCAGGAACGATATAGTCCGCAAACATCGTCAATGATTCTACGTCCTTGAATTCACCATACCCCTGGCCCTTGAATGCACCCCATAAGTCTGAAGCAAATATCTGAGCTCTTTTGTACAAGAAAATTTGGTGACCTTTGTAGACTGTGTGATCCCTGAACCCTGTGGCATCCATTGTTAACCTTTTGGTGTTAATGAAATCACAGAAATTACCAGAAAAGTGGCTTGTGATTAGAGACACGAGCTTTGCAGCAGATTTCTTACAAGATTCTACAAGTTTGGATGCTTTCCCGTCAAATGATCGCTCTAGCTCTAGCCCGACCTAACAGTTATGTGACAGATAAATAAAAAGCTCAAAGCACATCCACGATGAAACTACACAATAACTCAGAATGGGAGACATAACATTCACATTTCTTGATGCCAGTACCTCGTGCATCAAGCGAATTCGCTCATCCTCCAAAGGTAAAGGCTTTTTCCACTTGAGCATTTTGCGCAATTCAGGACCTGTTGACAATGATACTAATCATAGTTACCCCCAGGAACAGAACCATTAATGGCGACACACAGGCAGTTGTAGGTCGAAATAAAATCATCACAGGACCATACATACAAATGGCAGGATCAGAGGATTGTTAATAACCCTTTTCTGAGACTGATTCAGCTAGACAAGGAAATTCTAATATCGTGCATGAATGATCTTTTCATGGGTAGAATGCAGGAAGGCATATTATTAAGCTCGAAATCAACTATATTCAATAACTAAGTCATGTACAGCAACAAAAAGTGAGATTGGCATGGTGGGTTCAATGGAACAAACCCACATGCCTCATTTCTAATATAAATTTGCCATCAGTAAATATTTCAGATTAGTGCTTACAGAAGACCAAGTTGTTATTGCAGAATGCAAGATAATCAGGCAGTAAAGGAAGGAAAAAAATTGAAATAACATTCGAGCATTCTGTACCAGTGTACTTTTGGAGACGATCCGCATCAAAAGCAGACTTATCAGCTTGAAGAGCTTCCTTCAATCCCATCGCCAAGTGCTCGTAACTCAACTCTTTATCTACGATCAAAAAAAGAATTTAAAAACAATAACATAACAGTATTTAGATATAAAAACAATAACATAACAGTATTTAGATATAAAAACAATAACATAACAGTATTTAGATTTAAAAACAATAACATAACAGTATTTAGATTTAAAAACAATAACATAACAGTATTTAGATTTAAAAATTCCAGGAGCCAAAGTCAAGGCATAGGCATATGCTCTAAACAGGGTGATATCTACTGGATATACAATGAATACAGAGGAGAATGAAGTAGTACCCAGTTGCAAAATACGAATTATGAACCATGTGCCATAAACCCAAATAAGCACTGCAAAGTACCTGGCCAGAAACAGAAATTCATGGCATCCAGCACAAAAAGATACTGAACAGTAAGCGGCCCATTATCAAAATAATGAATTCCTTCAAAGTCCCATCCCACCTTGGGTATGGAATCCTTCATCCTTTCAGCGGCTTTCTCGATGCCTACCAAAAGCATAACCACCACTAAATCTACTATAAAACACTCAGATAATGACACTTCACAAGGACCCACGAAACAACTCCATTGTTTGAAACCAATACGACACATCTCCCGCTTATTATTTTTTTATTTCCTTGACAAATTTCACTATTTAAAACACCAGATTCCAAATTCACGACCCCCGAACAATCTCGAACGAATAATCGGACAGCAACATAAGACCAGAGAGTAGACTGAACCTGAGTAATCGAGCGTTACATGGGAGGAGCATGAGGCGACCCATGCGGAGGTAGACCTAACCGCTTCCATTACAGAATCTTGGAAGGAACCTTCGTCGGTTGGAATCTTTCTCGATTGTATCTACCTATTGCGTTGCGTCGAGTGATGGAGACAAGAACCCTAGTGAAGTAAACTTGTCAAGAAATTCCCCCCAAGAGGTGGAGCCGGCGGCAACGATGGACCAGACTCAAATTCGGAAATTTTTTGTCTATGCCTAAAAATTTGGTTGGACTCAGGAATCACTGGTACACGCGGCCAAGAATGGCTTAGAATGCTCAATTGGGCATCCATCATATGTGGGCAAATCGGAACCTCATGTACAATGGCGGTGTCTGGTATTTGGGCGCCTCCCCATTTGGAATTTGGAATGGGCCCAACCATATATTTGGTATTCCTGTAAACACCAAGTTCGTGTGCTACTAGATTATACTCTTATGTATTAATTTTATTATATTTTTATTTATTTTAATTTTTAAATTTATTTGATCTAATAAATATTTAAATATATAAGCCTAAAAGTTATTTCAAGCGTCCCAACACTCAGAATTGGGGACTCCACAATTTATGACATCACTTGTTGTGAAGACACATAAGAAGTTGTGTGGCGAATTTAAAAACGAGGCGAGCCCTCCTCCCATGCAGCACGACCATGAAGTGAGTACTTCACATCAGCAAACAAATCTGGGAGAGGAGGATGACGAGGACGAAGAAGATTTACTTAGAGAAAATGTTAGTTATTCATTAAACTGATGATTTTCTTAGACGAAGATTGAATTAATTTTATTTGTTATTCATTAAAAGAATTGTTAAATTGAATTTTGCTTAATAAATTTTTTAGTAAAATGAATTCATTGATACAATCATAAAAGCTTAATACCAAATAATATATATATCAATTAATATGTACACCATCACTTGATTGGAGTCCACGTCTACTTCCTGTACCACGTCCACGCCCACGACCGGAAGGTCTGCCTATACTATTTTGAGATGGAATTACTCATTCGTCCTGTTCATTATGTATTTTTTCATTAGATGTTCTCCGGTCGGTCCTTTTCTTTTTCTTTAGCTTAAATTTGTGTATCAACGAAAATGCAGGAATTGGTTCTTCTATGCGTGGACTCCTCGCATGCCATAGTTGCTCGTACGTGCGCCTAAGCTCAATAATTGTCATCGCTGGAAAGCAATAATCCATGGGGTCCTTACGATATTTTCGATAAGTTTACAAATTTTCAAATGTTAAAATCAATATATAAATTATTTGGTAAAATATTGTTTTATGAAAAATTAACCTGTATCGCATGAGAGCACGGAATGTCGTATCAAGACCACTTACCACAAGAGCAATGGTGGATACTGAACTCGACACGATGATGTTCACATGAGGCCTTCGTAATAACTTGTGCGTGAAATCGAGTTTCACCCTCAATCATATTGAATGACTTCACTTCGTGCATAATAGCACATGCCACACCTCGCTCGTAAAAATGCCTTACTTTCTCACTCAACGCATCAATATTTAATGTCATGCGCAAACAATCACTCCTACATGCATTGAAGTATTCAATGCAACTATCCTGCGTCTGTTGCACAATCAATGTTATGGGCAATCGTCGCGCTTCCTTCAACAATCCATTGAAGCACTCCACCTGATTTGTGGTCATTGTTCCACAACGTTGTCCTCCATCATACGACAATGTCCACATCTCTAAAGGGATGTCCATAAGATAGTTGTGCACTTTTCGATTCCGGTGGAAAATTGTATCATCTGACTGTGAAACTTTATCTTGCTAACTACTGAGCCGGCTTTCCATGTAATTCCTTTGGCCACCTTGTCTTTGCATTCACGATTCAAATTGGAGTATATATGGCGTAAGCAAAATTTAGAGTCACTTCTTTCGCCATTGAATGCACGTATGCCAGGAATAGCTCCCAGAATTTCAGAATCCCTGTTCGAAATCAAGTAGTGACGCCTAGTATCCTTTGACGTGACGTGCTCTTCTAACTTCTCAAGAAACCAACACCAAGCCTCAGTGTTCTCTTCATCTACAAATGCAAGTGCAACTAACAATATGTGTCCACTGACATCTAATGCTACCGCAATAAGTAATTTCAACCTGTACGGGCAATATAGATATGTTCCATCTACAGACAGAACAGGACGGCAGTGTTGGTATGCAGTGATGCAAGGCCCAAAACACATATTTCAGCTCTTTCTCCATTGGGTTGTCAGTATCTTCAAGTCTCCAATCCACAACATGTGTCGGATTCCAATGTTGTAGTGCTGCAAGCAGTGTTCGAGAAGGCGGCTGCCCAGCCGCCTAAGCGGCCTAAGCCAAAAATCCGACCTGCTTTGGGCCTATGCGAGTGGCAAAGCATTCCAACTGATCGAAACGCAGCCAACACTGCCTGAACGGCCCAGAAGGGCTGAATAAAGGCCAAAAAGGCCCGCACAGCCAATATCGTCCAAAAAAACATTTGAACTTATTTTAATGTAAATTGAGCCAAGCAACCCAGACAGCCGAACCAGCCCGCAAAGGCTACAAAAACAGCCGCAAGCCCATACTCGCCAAAAAGATAATTATTTTTTTTTCATATAAGTAGGGCACTTGGCCCAACCATAACAGAGCACTGCCGCGAGCCCGGGCTCTAGCAGCTTTGCTTCACTTGTGGCTGTAGTGTAAAAGAAAGGGGTGAGAACACAATTGTGACTTTTATCCAACACCGGTTTTGTAAAAGTGTGGGAAGGATATCTCTTCCTATAAATTGGCATGTGGTGTGTTGTGCATTGTTATGTGTTGACTTCATTTTCCCTTGCAACACAATTTTTATTTGATTTTAAAATTAATAAAAAGTTTTTTAAAAAATTATTTATTACAATATTTCAGTAAAAAAAGTAAAAAAAAATAAAAAAATAACAAAGCCAATCGGTTTGTGGCCGCCTAGGCGGCCTGGGCGCTGGACGGCCCCAAAACCAGACGTGCAACACCAAACGGATAGACGTGCAACACATTCTCGAACACTGGCTGCGAGATAGGCGGGTAGACGTGCAACACCAGACGTCCACGTACTATGCTCTATTTCAAAAGCACGTTGGACTGCCCACCAAGCCTTTGAATATCGGATCTCAAATCCATATCTGTGTTGCACCAACTGTTGAGCCTTATACGCCGTGAAACCTAAAAAAACAATATCTTCATCAAATTACGGTCATACATATATAAGAAGTACACAAAAAAATAAATTTATATTACCTGCATCTTTACGGATTAGGCCACGCAAATCATGGGCAACAAATATCTTCGTCAGATTACTGTGGTACTAGGTCACCACATGAGGATCGCACCTGTGTGCTGGCCCCGATAAAAGTTATTTCCCATTTACAGCCATCGGGTCTGTAAAGCGCACTCAGCATCCAATCACATCATTCACCTTCGGCATGATGCTTACATGCAACATACCACCGTTTCTTGTTGCTCTTAACCACCCAAAATTCTCTTTTCGCCACCATAATATGGTACTTCATTACCGAATGTTGCAGATGAGGTTTATCTTTGAACAGTTGACCCACTTCAAGCAGACCTAAGTCTTCGTTGAAACGTTTTCTGCTCAATGGCGGTGGATTATATTAGAAGTTAACACATATATCTAGTTTTGAAAGGATTGGAAGGAATTCATACTTTCCACTCTTTTCATTGCCTTTCATTTTCATCATGTACAACATTTATAGACTACTTTCATACTTGTTACTGTTTATATACACGCTTGCTACTGTTGCTAGTCATGCTTGCTACTGTTGCTAGTCATGCTTGCCTTCATACTGTTGCTACACATGCTTGTCATTGAATGCACCTTGAACTAACACTCCCCCTCAAGTTGGGTAATGGGATGCCCAATGCCCAACTTGTGTAGTGAATCACGAAATGCCCGTCCAGCAACTGCTTTAGTCAGAATGTCTGCCAACTGGTCTTCTGATCTCACAAAAGGGAGAGATATTATCCTGTCTTTCAGCTTTTCTTTGATAAAGTGCCTATCTATCTCTACATGCTTCGTTCTGTCATGCTGGACCGGATTTTCTGATATCTGTATTGCTGCCCTACTATCACA
>JAOYMZ010001282.1:0-25142 GCA_025802335.1 Pinguicula primuliflora | reverse complement strand
TACTTTATTGGGTCCTTGAGCCTTGTGCCATTTCTTGAGCCTTGTGTATGACTTGATGGCTTAATCTCCCCATTATGGATCCTAACAGTTACAGAATCTTATTAGTAGTATATCACTTGCTTTGATACAGGAAAATATTCAAGATCGCTGGTTCTATAAGGGAGGAAACCAAGGAACATATACAGCAAAGCAAGGATACACAGAATTAAGCAATCTACATGGAGCAGAATAAGATATAGAGATGGTGCAACAATTGAAATCAGCATGGAACAAATATCTACTTGCAAAAGTCTCAATCCATGTATGGAGAATGAAGCAAGAAAAATTGCCCACCAAACACAATCTGCAGCAAAGACATATCATTCTCCATGAACCATCAATATTGTGTGTTCTTTGTGGAAATCAAAGAGAAATAAGTGACCATATATTCTATGAATGCTGTAAAATTAATGAGGTCTGGAATCACTTGATACAGTGGCTAAACATACAGAGTGATCCAACAAGAGGGCCAAGCGAATCCATCTTTATCTCCCTCAAACCGACAAAAATCAAGGAATGTACATGAGCGGAGATCTGGTCGGGCTCTGTATAGCAAATTTGGAAAGTAAGAAACGAATAACAATTCACTGGCAGGGAATGGAGTATTGAAAAGCTTACTCACACCATCAAGTTGCAATTGTTGTTCTGGTAAAAGATCAGAACAAAGAAGAAGAATCCTTATTGGTAGCTTTTGATTTTTGGCTGCCAATTCTAACGGGCCTGTAAGCCCAACAAAAGGACGTGTTTGTAAATATGAAATTACAGTACATATATATATATATATATTTCAACTTTAAAAAAACGTAATAACAGAAGGAAGACATTTTGTGCACAATTCTCACCTCGCAAGGTCGGGAAGATGGCTTGGGTACCCGAAGATGGGATGAAGAGGGCATTAGAGTCGTGGTCATTCACGCCAAATTATCTGAATCCTAGGACTGCATCGGGGAAACCATCCCAGAGTAAGAAGACCTGGCGGCGACAGGTGCTGGCGACAGTGCCGCAGAATCCCCACTCGTTCTTGGCACGTATAGACTATTGAGATTTAGGAATTGTTGTAAATAAGGTAAGGATATATCAAAATCTAATCCTTACCTTATTAGATGATTCCGTAATTAATGGGATTGAGGGAATCATGGAGTAATGGAACTCATGATCCTCATCTATATATATTGTATTCTCAAAATCGAAAATAACAAGAAAGAAAGAGTGATCCTCCTCCCGTGGACGTAGGGAATTCCCAAACCACGTAAATCTATGTGTGTTTATTATGTTTTCTTCCGCTTAACATGGTATCGGAGCAGGAATTCTTCCTGGTCTCGTCATCTACCGAGTGATATTATAGGAACAACTGAAGGTTCGACTATGGGGGATAAAACCCTAGCCAATAGTCCAACTATGGAGCAACTCTTTGCCAACTTTCTTGAGCAAAACAACTTGTCATCATCCTCTTCAATCGAGTCAGACAGCCATCAAACGAACTCCTTGGTGGATCTACGGCTCGACAACAACAATTACGCACTTTGGTCCCGTTTGATCAAAGAGCAATCAAAGGAAGGGGTCGGCTCGATTGCATAACTGGCCAACAACAGCCCCCCACAGAAACTGATGATGCATACAAAACTTGGAAACAGAACGATTCGCAAGTGTTCGAATGGATCACCAAGTCTATGGATAAACAACTCGTGCACAAGTATGCACATTATCCAACATCATATGAATTATGGAAGGTTTTGAAGGATACATTCACGGCCGGAGAAGATAGTCTCCAGATCTACGACCTCATCACCAAAACCGACAGGTTAAGCCAAAGTCAGACTAAAATTGAGGATTACAATGGTGAGTGCAGTTCACTCTGGTTGGAAATTGATCGACGGTGCCCTAACCCGATGGAATTGGCGGCCGATATAACAAAATACAGTTGAATTCGTGACGAGCATCGCTTATTCTCCTTCCTTGCTGGCCTCAATAATGAATATGAACCTATCGTTCGAGACCTACTCAAGGAAGACCCACTACCCTCAGTCGAAGTCGCATATGCGATGGTCCGACGAGAGGCTGCCCGGAAGGTAGTTTTACAACCCTCAACAACAATCAGCACCCCGAACCCATCATCGGGTGTTGGAACTGGATTGGTGACCAAGGATGAAAGTGGATATCATCGGCCCAGAACTAGGATTCTGCAACCTCAATCAGGGAATAATTGGTAGGAGCGGCGGACGGACTCACAAAATCAGGGACATAACTAGTCAGAGCGACGATCAGACGGCCAATTCATGGCCAAAACCTCATTTCGTCGCCCGAATGTCCGGTGCGATTACTGTGGAATTCTAGGGCATATCAAGGTTGAATGTCATAAATTGAAAGCATATCAGAACTCACAGAGGGGATGTCGTGACAGTCGTGCTGCAGTTGCTGAAGGAAGCAACTCGGATGCCGACAGCGACGATGACGTTCCGGTAGCAAATGTTGAAGTCTCCAGAGTGAAGAGAGGAACGGATGAACGATACGAGGCATAGAGAACAGAATCCAACAAATTGGGTAAGGATGGTGAGAAAGGTCTGTTTTGCCCTTCTTCTAAATTGCAAAATAGGGCTCGATTTCCTAATAAATTAGTATATACACCTCCTATTTCTGGTACTCGAATTATGGACAAATTGCAGCATGGCCCCCGCGTTACTGGACCTGAATTACAGCTTACTGGGCCAAAAAATTTTCCAGCAAAACTGCACCAAGTATCCGAATCGACTGGGTGTGGGCCAGTGGGCTTACAAACGGAAATAAATGACCGTCGGCCCAATTCTATTCGTTTTAACAACTTTCTGCAGGGCCTAGAGTTAGTGGGCCGAAAAGGCCATATGGGGTGTCCAATAGTGTACAGGGCCGAAGTGGTGAAGAAAAACAGGAAAAATGGATTTTCGATTGCGGCACAACGGATACTATTACATACGACCCTTCAGATATTCCCTTGATGCAAGAGTCCAGTAAAAAGATAGTCCAAACTGCAAACGGTGAATCTATTCCGGTTAAGGGAGCTGGAACTATTACTATCTCTCCTACTATGCAGTTAACTAATTGTTTATATGTGCCTTTGCTCTCTTACAAGCTATTGTCGATCAGTCACGTGTCGAAAGAACTTAACTGTGTGATTATGATGTACGCTACCTTTTGTGTATTGTAGGATATCCGTTCGAGGAGGATAATTGGGCGTGACACTGAGAAGGATGGCCTGTATTACGTTGATGAAGTAGATTCAGTACCGGGAAGGACACTCTTGACTCATGGCTTGAGCTATACTAAAAGTTGGTTTGTGGCACCAACGTCTGGGTCATCCCTCCCACAAGTATCTTCGCTAGTTATTTCCTCAACTTTCTAGTATTCCTTTAAACCGTGAGACCTGTTCGTTATCTAAGAGTCATAGACATTCATTTCTTATTTCAAACACTCGTTCCCCGCATATCTTTTCTTTAGTACATTCGGATGTTTGGGGACCTGCTCCCTTTGTTGGAGGCCAAGGTTTACGATATTTTATTTTGTTTATTGATGATTGCTCCCGGATGACTTGGGTTTATGTTTTGCGCCATAAATTTGAAGTTTTTGACAAGTTTTCTCAATTCTACCACATGATTCTTACCCAGTTCAAGTGTAAAATTCAAATTCTTCGATCGGATAATGGGGAGAATTTATCAACCATCAAATGGAGAAATTTTTTCTGGAAATAGGGATGATACACCAAACTACTTGCTCTTATTCTCCTCAACATAATGATGTTTCCGAGCAAAAAAATCGTTTCCTACTCGAGATCACACGAGCTCTTATGATTGAGTCACAGGTTCTCACTTTTTTCTGACCTGAAGCAGTATCCACACCACGTACTTAGCAAATAGGTTGCCCACCCGGGTTCTGGATTTTCGGACCCCTATTCAGGCACTATCTGATTATTCTTGGGTACCACCACCACTGACTGTTACTCCACGTGTGTTTGACTGTACTGTGTATGTTCATGTCCTGAAGGTTCAGAGGACGAAATTTGACCCTTGCTCGAAAAAATGTGTATTCGTTGGCTATGGCAAGTCCTAAAGGGATATCGATGTTATAATCCTCTCACACGACGGATGTTCGTCACTATGGATTGCAACTTTGTCGAAATTGAGTACTTTTATCCCAACCAATCTAAGAGTCAGGGGGAGACTACATACGACATCTTAGATTGGTTGAGTCCATCCTCCAGCGAGTCGCCACAGTCATCATCGGTTGTGCCTCATGCACCACTGCTTCCATCAACTTCCTCCCCTACACAGCCATCTCATGTGCCTCACGCACCAGTACCACCTAGACTAGTCCATGAGTCAAGCAGACCGCCCACTTCGGAACACAACGACGACGTCATACAGCCGGACTTGGTGCAGACTCGGTTGTCCCCTGCGTCGTATACTCCGGTAAGCATACTATCTCCAGTTTCATATGATAATATTTTAGATGATTTGGTTGTGTTGTCTGACCATGTTGCAAGATCGTCTCCCACTCTGATTCGAGTTCTACCTGAGAGGTCTACTCGTGGGATTCCACGAAAGAAGTTTACTCTGGAACATGATCCAAATACGAAAAGATACCTCATTGCTGACGTCGTGAGGGGGAGCATGTTTGCATCCGCCTGAGCATTTGTCACCGCCATGTATAGTGAGGATATCCCTCGAAATGAGACAAAGGCACTACAAGTTCCGAAATAGAAATATGCTATGGAGGTTGAGATGAGTGCTCTTGAGAAGAACAGAACATGGGACGTGTGTGAGCTACCTTTGGGAAAGAAAACAGTTGGGTGTCGTTGGGTCTACACTATCAAAAGGAAAGCTGATGGTTCAGTTGAAAGATTCAAGGCTCAGTTGGTAGCTAAGGGATATACTCAGACATATGAAGTGGACTACTCAGAGACGTTTTATCCACTGGCTAAACTCGATACTATTCGGGTCTTATTCTCGCTTGCAGCAAACCTGGACAGGCATCTTCACCAGTTTGACGTGAAAAATGCTTTTCTGCACGGAGATCTATTTGAGGAGGTTTATATGGTTCCAACACTTGGCTTCTCGTCCAGTTTTCAGCCCCATGAGGTATGCCGACTGAAGAAAGCTTTATATGGTTTGAAACAATCTCCCAGGACTTGGTTTGGGAGGTTCACGATGGTTATGAAGAAGTGTGGATACTCTCAGAGTAATTCTGATCACACCTTATCCCTGAAGCGTAGAGACCAAGGGATCACATGTCTTGTCATTTATGTTGATGACATGGTTATTACCGAAGATGATGTAGAGGAAATTGAAGATTTGAGGAGGAATCTATTTTGGGAGTTTGAGATGAAAGATCTGGGGATGTTGAAGTATTTCTTGGGTATTGAGGTGATGCGATCTAAGCAGTAAATTTATATTTCTCAGAGGAAGTACATTCTGGATCTTCTTGCTGAAGCAGGGTTACTTGAATGCAAGCCGGTTGATACACCAATGGCGCCTAATCTTGGATTGAGGATAGTAGACGGAGCTGAACCAACTGACAAGAGCAGGTATCAGCACCTGGTTGGGAAACTGATATATCTTGCACATACACGGCCAGATATCTCGTATGCAGTGGGAGTTGTGAGTCAGTTCATGCACAACCCCCAGAAGGATCACATGGAAGCAGCCTGAGGATACTACGATACTTGAAGGGGTCGCCTGATACTGGGATCCTATACAGGAGATATGGACACCTTAAAATTGAAGCATATACTGATGCTGATTGGGCCGGGAGTCCTATGGATAGACGTTCTACATCAAGATTCTTTACCTTTGTTGGAGGTAATCTTGTCACATGGAGGAGCAAAAAACAGAAGTTGGTTGCACGATCGACTGCTGAAGCAGAATTTAGAGGAATAGCCCGAGGAGTGACTTAGATTTTATGGCTAGTCAAGCTGATGACCGAGTTGGGATATCCACCCAAGGATGAATGTCCCTTGATGTGTGATAATAGGGCTGCAATCCACATATCTGAGAATCCAGTTCAACATGACCGCACCAAACATGTTGAGATTGATCGTCACTTCATCAAGGAAAAGCTTGAAGGAAGGGTTGTGACACTTCCGTTTGTGAGGTCTGAAGACCAGCTTGCAGACATATTGACGAAAGCTGTAAACGGTAGTGCCTTCCATGATGTACTATCCAAGTTAGGTGTCGGATTCCCACCACCTAACTTGAGGGAGAGTGTTGAGATTTAGGAATTGTTGTAAATAAGGTAAGGATATATTAAAATCTAATCCTTAACTTATTAGAGGATTCTGTATCCTCAAAATGGAAAACAACAAGAAAGAAAGAGTGATCCTCCTCCCGTGGACGTAGGAAATTCCCGAACTACGTAAATCTGTGTATGTTTATTATGTTTTCTTCCACTTAACATAGATAAGAATTGAGCTGCAACCCAAGAGCCAACTTAGGTTTTATCCATTTGCTTCCACCCATTTTCTCCGAATCACTTTCAAAAGTTAATCTTTACACATACGCATGGAAATTAACATAAAAGTTGTGTGAAGAAGAGCAAAATGCGAAATGGGATACAGTTACGTTTTATACAGAAATCGGATTCATATGATCGCCCCCTGACTGAGAGGAGGATTTTGTCCTGGGTTTTTGGCTTGTGGGCTCTAATTAGAACACGTAACCAATTTGAGCAGTGACAAATAACAAGTCGTTTTATTAAGACTTTGGTACGGGTAGTTGTCGTTTAGCTATCGATTGAAAGGGGAAGAGTTCAGTTGTTCCTTAGATAATGAGTTCTTTTGTTTTGTTTTTTTATTCTATTATTTATTTTATTATATGTCAATCATTCATCAAAACAGACATCACCATGATTATCAACGCGTTGTATTGTTCGATTAGAGATGTCAGTTGATATGATTTCGACATACTTTATTAAAAACTACAATCAATATTATGGTAGTTTTGCCGTTGAAAAACTAAAATGATACGTGATGGATTGAACCCAAAATTTTAAAAACCTTAATGCTAAACTTTATTTAACGACAAGTAAAATTACGACGACTTCGTCGCCGAAAAATTAAACCCTTAAATGATGACCCAAACTGTATTAATTTTAAAGTTAAACTTTATTTAAAAATTATAATTAATATTACGGTAGCTTCACCGCCGAAAAACAAAAATCCTAAGTGATGAACCCAAACTCTATAAACCATAAATGATAAACTTTATTTAAAGACGATGATTAATGTTACGACGACGTCGAAAAACTAAAACCCTAGATCCTATATTATCACACAATTCTATGAAGTCGCCGTAATATTGATTATAATTTTTAAATAAAGTTTAACATTTAGTTTTTATAGAGTTTAGGGTTTTAGTTTTTCGGCATCGAAGTCGCTGAAATATTAATTATCTATCTTTAAATAAAGTTTAACATTTAGGGTTTATACATTTTGGGTTCATCACTAAGGGTTTAAGGTTTTCGGCAGTGAAGCCACCATAGTATTAATTATCGTCTTTAAATAAACTTTAGTATTTATGATGTATAGAGTTTGATTTCATCACTTGGGGTTTTAGTTTTTTTTGCGGCGAAACTACAGTAACATTAATTATTATTTTTAAATAAAGTTTAGCATTATGATTAATACAGTTTGGATTATCATTTAGGGTTTTAGTTTTTTGGCGGCGAAGTCGCCAAAATATTAATTGTCTTTAATTAAAGTTTAGCATTTTTTGTTTTTAGAATTTTGGGTTCAATTCATCGTGTATGATTTTAATTTTTCGACAGCGAAACCATCGCTATATTGATTGTTGTTTTAAATAAAATATATCAAAATCATATCAAATTACATCTCTAATCAAACCACATGACGATCTAATAATTATGATAACATCCGTTCCGGTGAACGATTTTTTGGATAAATTCAATTTTAAAAATTGTAGGGAAGAGAAAACAAAAGAAGAGAATAAAAAAATAAAAGACTTAAGGCATGTTTTGGTAAGGTGCTTATGATTCTAATTGTGTTTATAATCACTTTTTAAAATAATATGAGTATTTTTGCGTAATACAAGTACTAGTACTTGTGCTTTTTTTTACACCCTCTCTCTCCTTAAAAATAAGCACCTATGGGATGTTTTTTTCTTGCTTAAAAATAAGTATTACATTTTTGTAATAATATCGAAATAAAATATATTTCCTTACTAAATTAACCCTACTCATTAATCCTATTTCTCACGGATTACAACCATAGGTCAAACGCGTTGTTGTGCCATCAAATTCTAAACTCATCAGCAGTACTCCTATCGATCCAACATTATCATATCAACCAAACACGATGTTGTGCCATCAAATTCAAAACTAATCAACAGTACAATGCCCAACAGGAGCCATTCGAACATGAAAGAAAATACATTATTCGATCTTTCTTCATCATTGCATTTGACATTTTCAAATTCTTCTTTATCTACCTATTGTTCCAAATCATTCTCTGAATTAGAAAGGAGTCAAGAATCAGCAAGGACGAGCGCAACCAATGTTCAATGGCTGGTGCCTTAAAATGGGTGGACTGATTGACAAGATGTGTTCAACTTAAAAATATAGATAAAGTTATTTTAGTAAATTAATGTTAAGTTTGTTACATATAATAAAAATAAAAATTTAAATAATTATTTTTAAACACTTGCGCAAAACAGCACAAGTTCTAAAAATATAAAAAATAGTTGAAAAAGTACTAAGAGAAGTAGTAGTATTTTTACGCAAAACAGATATTTAAACTTATGTCATGTTTTCACTTAATTCTTATGGGGTAAATTCCATCGACAAGGAATGCATGTTGTCACCAAAATTAACACGTTATGTTATGTTTTTTTTATAACGTAGATATCCTACTGTAATGGCCTATAAATCATGATAGAGAGATAAACCTCATAAGTAATAGACTCATGTCGCTAGAAAATTTAAGTGCAATTATCACTCACTAATGATATGCCATAAATACCATCATATATTATAATATGAGACCGCAAAAAAAATAGTTCAGATTTCACCAAAGCTTGTTTCAAAGCCAATCACCATTCACCATAAGTCCACAATTTCCCCCTTTCTATCATCACTCCACAAAATCCTGAATCAGCTGACCCCCGAAATGCTGCCGGATATGATGATTATTCCCCGCCACCAACTGCGGCGCTAGCTGGCCATTCTCCGCGCTCTGCCTCAGCCCCAACGTCAGCGACACGGCACCAGTCCCCGCCATTTCGATCCTCCCACCACCGGCGTACCCCATCACCGACCGGCCAACAACCGGATCATGATAGTACTCCATCCTCGATCGCTTGTCTGGATTCCAACCACCACCGTTTGTTGTTCCATGCTGGTCGAGAACCCCAATAATGGTCGACTGCCGCTCCACTTGCTGGTCTGGACCAGAGTTGCTGATAAGCCTGCTTCTGTTGAACGATTGTCCGACGTTCGTGCTTGTCTTCACAGCCGATTCACGAGTTTTTTCCAATCCTGTTTCTCCTTTGGTTTCCAGCATGTGGATCTCTTCAACCATAGGTTTCCATAAACGAACACGTGCATTGATGAACCAATTCGAAACCTGAAAAAAGGTCATAACTCAACTGAATCCATAACAACGTTAACACGAAATGATCTAATCCTAAGTATGTTCGGAAAGGTGGTCCATTAGCTCGCCTAAGCACTGGGCGGTCGCCTTCCGCCCTGACTAAATGTCGCCTAAGTGCCCGATTAGAGGCGGCTACACCACCTACGGACAGGGAATTCTCGAACACTACTGTATACAAAAAACCATATGTATGTACATTGGCCTAAATTTAGTAAGGAATGAACCATGAAGCACCTGATTTCTGGTCAACCCAGTTTGTGACGCGAGCATATGCTTGTCCGTGTCCGATGGATACCTTCACATGAAAACAAACTCAAACCAAACTCTGCCTTATTCAACATGATCAGTGATCCAGTGCAGTAGCTGTAACACAAACTTACGGATGTAGAAAATGGTCGAAAAGCCAGGCTCTTAAAATGGATACTGCTCTTTCAGGAAGTCCCCTCTGTGGCCTCCATATATGATGTTGGCCATCAAGAACGTTTGAGCTGGTTGTCCCCTTCGGCATTGGAAATCCATTCTCGAAAAATTTAAACACGGATTCAGCCTTGCTGCTGGCTGAAGGCACCGGCGGAAAATCTTCTCCCAAGGCATTTCTCAAGCTATTCATACGATCAGATATGGAGTTTTTGAGGCACCGGAAATGCTTGCCAACAGTCTTTATAGCTAGAGAAACGAATGGCGTCGCCGTGTTCAAGCCGGAGACGGATTCGAAGGAGGAAACAACCATTTGCATCTGCTGCTGGTACTGCTTGCACCTCTTGGAAACCTATGGTACAAAAACAAAAATTCTTCACTATATGAAACAAAAAACCTAAACTTAATAATGGTATAATATAGTACCCACCGTTAAACCTAAGGCCTCAATTATAATAATATGTGTATCATACATAATCATATATAAAAAAATTATGTACGTGTATTATCATACAGTGTATATCATACAGTGTATATCATACATTTAGTACACGACGCCGCATCCCCGCAACAAAAAGAATATAATCATTCGCTGAATTACTGTTATTATTTTTATTTTTTTACTCCGAAAACTAATTAATTAGTGTTGAAGTAAAATAAATAGATAAATTGTACAGGTTTCACCAACCTCATCCTGCATATACAATAGTCTCGCCTTGGTCTGCACATTTTCCGGCCGGCAATTGGCCGCCGCGTTGCTCGTTCCTCCGGCCTCTATTCTCCCATCACTGACTCCCCTCGCCACGCGTGACGACGAGTCACTGGAATCATCACCTCCCGTTCCACCGCGAACCCTAATTTCCTCCGAGATCTGATGATGTTGCCGCGCGACGAAGCAGAGATCCTCCAGAATGTGTTGTGCGGGTCTCAGAAACTTGGAACTCCGAAGAATCGATGCGTAGCCCGTAAACGGCCCGAGCGGCCCGGGGTACCGATGGGTCAAGCTCTGGGTTACGACGCCGTTTCCGGATGGTAATCTCGACGACGGATCTGACGAGAGCGACAGGGAGAGTGCTTTCTTTTGGTAAACAGTGGGTGTTGTGGTGTTTGTACGATTATTGTCCTCTCCTGCAGAAATTGAAGTCTGATTGGTTGTCTCCCAGTCCCAGCTGCTGCTGCATTCTGGACCAATGCTTTTCCATGTGCCAAAGCAGGGTGGGTCAGGAGGTGTTGTACTGTACAGATTCGACGTCGCCGTTCCCGTGCAGTTGTAGGATATGATGTTGCCGCCGGGGATTTGGTCGGAATTGGGGATGTAAAGAGGGGTCGGGTTTGAATCTTGATGGATTCTGAGCTTATCTCGACGACTTTGCTGGGCGACATGGAATTCAGGGCTGAAGATGCGGATATCCATGGAATCGCATGTGCAGACAACCTGTTTGATGAAATACCAAAACCATTGTTCAGAAGAAAGAAAAAGAGGGTTTTGTGTACTTTGTTGTTTTCTTCCGAAACAAAGTTCACAGTGAGCAGATTTGATAGTTACTGTTGACAAAACATACACGAGATTCAGCAGACAACTGCTGAAATGAAAAAAAAACTTGTAAGAAGAACACGAAAACAGGAAACAGAGAAGAGAATCAACGAGCATATGGCACTGCAAAAAAAAAACTTACACGAACCCTAAAGAATTTCTGTATAGAACCTACTTGTGTTCTTGGGTTGGGAAAATGAAGAACAACTGAAAACCAAATCTCATTCAATTGTAAAAATAAATCTCGACTTGAGTTCCCTACTCTCCCTGCATGTCTGCAATCTTAAGCCAACACTCGGAAGTTTTGAGGATTTGAAGGGATTATAACAAAGTTTCAGAACATCACGAGAAAAAAGGGTCTCATTCCAACTGAAAGTTTGCATCACCTGTACGTTCTCTACGCTTGAACTGGGAAGTGATTCTCCGGTGGTGTCGCCGGCGGGGATTGGAGAGACGATGGCGGTTGAGCAGTAGTGGTAGCTGGAAGAGCAGAACGTAGAGGACAATGATTGATTGCTGACCTGATAATTTGCTGGCTGGGCCTTTAACTCATGTTAACACATAGAAGGAACAAACAAATATAAAATGAAATTAACAAGATGAGTTGTCCTAGTTATTAGACTGACAATTTAAAATTACCCAGTCATATTACTTATTAAAAAAAATTTAGGCTCAATTTGTGTAAGATATTACGTTTGTAGCAGTATAATCGAAATTGACGATACCGATAAAAATTTCATTTATTGAAAATAAAAAGTCAAATACTTTGACAATCGTTGTGAATTTATAAAACTTAATTAAAAGGTATTTAACATAAGGGGAAAGTGGTTCTAACCATTTGAACAATTTCAATTATTGTTGTCCAAGATATAACATTTGGAACTATTGAAATATTATTATTGGGACATAATAATGTATGTATAAAAATAATTGTTTTTTTACCAAAACAATATAAAAAGAAAATTAAAGGTGGCCTTTTCTTTCAAAATAAATGTTCGGAAAGTCGATCCTTTTTACAAAGGGAATTAACGTCAACTCGCCGTTACATTTGACGGCGAATCTACATGAATATTGAATAGTGCGGGCCCATTGGCGAAAAAATACGTGAAGTCTGTCAACTTGACGTCGATGGATCTTTAAAATAGAAATTTAAGGGTTAGACGGATTTATAGTTGTATTTAGCGCAAGAGGTAGATTTGCCATACTATTACAGCCAAATGTTATTTCTTAAGCTTGCCCCTCCTAAATCATATTTATTTTTTAAATTATTTATTATCAATACAATATAAGTCAAGATTTAAGCATGTTGAATTTTAAACATATATTATTAGAGTTTTAGATATTTTCCTATGGTTAAACCGTTGTAATTAAAAACAGTATTCCAGAAAGTGTTAGGTGGGCCCTATGCAGTCAGGGGTCGCTCAGTTCTTAGGCGGATTAAGCGTCTGCCTAAGCGGGCATATAAGCAGTCTAAGCGGGAATTCAGGTAAGGCGAAAGGAGACATTGTAGCGCCTAGATAGCGCCTAAGTGACCTAAGCGACCGACCGCATTCTCGAACAGAGATTAAAAGTAATGCCATTTTCTAGAATTATTTTTCTCCATTTCTAGACCTAGACAGACCAGACCAGCGACCATAAGAACATCCCTATATCCAAATTGCATTATCCGTACTCATCGAACTAGTTCTCTATATTTCCTTCTTATTGTTGGGCATTAATCGTTATGTAATCACCTCCGACAAAGGTACATTGATGATGATTGAGATCATGTCTGAGATCAACACAAACTTTAGTACTAAATTTTATGTTTTTACAAGCGTGTTACAATATGTTAAAGTTTGTGTCATTTACTTCAAAAACGCTATGATAGCAATGTACGAACATTAGGGTTCATTAGTAGCCAATTTTTCAACAACGCATAACTCCGTCCAAAACTAACGAATGTGTTTTAATTAAAAAAAAGATAATGTCTGAGACGATAGTTGATTCATACGTCTTCCATACTTGCTCATACATGTTAATTGTATCTCTGGATGTTTGTTGATGAGGTGATACATGGTGTTGAGGCCACTAGTCTACAAGAATAACGCATGAGAAGTCCACTAGTTTTGATGGAAGCATAGAATCGTTTATGAGCAAAATGCAAGATGCTGAAGCTGCAATCAGCGGGTCGCTACTGAAGGATCGTGAGGTGTCTGAGCCCCTAATGATGGGCCGAGAGACTGTGGGCTACAATGACCGACCCAAGTATGGAAAAGAATCCCTTACTTTCAAGATAAGGAACATAGATAAAAAAAAAAAAGCAGATGTCCTTTGTTTTTTTACTTTGATTCTTTCTTTCACTGTCTATAAAAATATTTTGATAGAAAAGAGCGACAGATATTAATAAAATTAAAAAAAAATCATATGGTAGGTTCCTCAACAAAATTTTAGATAAATGTGAAACCAGAACCTTGTAATTAAAAAAATGAAAGGCTAACCATGTAATTGCATGATTTAAAAACTTGAGTCCAAGCAGCAAGTATTACGCTCCAGTCTTCTGACAGTTGAGACAGTAATGGTGATTCATTGAAGTCCCTGTTACGTCAGTTAATATGCCAACAGAGTAATTACTGCATCTGCGTGATAGAATAGAAGGGAGGACAAATTATTTTGTGGTAAGATTTTCCTCTCAGTCTTTACATTGGAACGTGTGAACTGATAATCAACCCACTGCACATCTATCCTTCACACACTTTTACCATTAGGGCACGCACCACACCAATATGATTTGGCTGTACTGTAGCAGTCATTTCGATTACTATTTCAGAGGAATTGTATGGCTGGCAAATATTATCGTGAAAACACAATTATAGAAATCTTTTTTTTTTAGAAATAAAAAAAAAATTATAGAAATCTTTACGATACAAAAAAAACAAATTATGCTGCAGTGTGGTTTTTACGAGAAGTGGAATAGGACACGACGGAGAACAGAACACGGCGTGCACTACCGTGTGTTGTGTGGTGGGTGTCACATATATGTTGGAGGTTTGATTAGATGGTGTATACATAGGGTGCATTTCACATAAAATGCAGATTTTGAAGATATTTATGGGTCTAAATAAGGGGTGCGGAAAGTACATATCCAAGAAAAAAAATTAGGGGTGCAGTTGCACCCCCTAGTACCCCAAGCGTCCGCCACTTGTCAGTGTGGAACTCATCAGGTTGAGATTGTATACTGTCGTGCACGGTATGCGTCTCTTTTATCGTGCCGTATAGCACTGCTGGGTTTTTAGTATGCGTGTCAAAATTTATAAAACTTTTTTACTTAACTCCTTTTTATGCAGCATTCTAAAATTTATAATTTGATTTTAATTTTTTTAAAAAAATGAGTGTTTAGCGCAATACAAGTACTATTACTCGTTCTTATTTTTAGAATTTCATTCCTATTTTTAGAATCTATCTCTTCTAAAAATACATTCTAACATATTTTTTTCCTTATAAAAAATAATAATAACATTTTAGTAATAATATCGAACTAAAATTAAATTATAAAATAATATTACCCTTATATGATTATATTATACCCTAACGTGAGTTATGAAGAAGAAGAATTGCGGGAAGAAAACCTGCAGAACCGTCTCTCTTTCTCCACTTTAACTTGGCCGACTGCCCCAGTAAGCATTCCTTGATTTATAATGAAAACATGAGATTAAGGTTAAAAGTATTTGGGATTGGGGGTTGTAGGCTTGAAAAGGATGAAGGAAATGTTCTATAATCTTTCGCTGAAAGGGAAATTCTGATTGCCTCTTTTAAATTTTTTGTAAATTAGTTAGTGAAGGGGATGTTCTAATATGCATTCTAAATGTATATATGAATTTGGCAATATCTATATAATTTTCTTCCATATAATATAATGTGCGTCTTACATGGGATTGCATAAAAAACTTAGGGGGTGAAGAAGACCAACCTGAATAACTTCAACTTCTAGTTTCTACATACCTTTCTTTGGGCTTTTTTCGGAAGCCACCGCAAACGCAGGGACATAACCATCATGTGTACAACTTAAAATCCACTGGGACACAACAACATCACACTTCCCAAATACCCAATTATGGGAATCGGTTGATAGAATCTCATTTTTTTTATCAAATGTCATGCTCTAGTTTGTGTTAGTTTTGTATGAATTAAAATGTTTTCATAGTTTGACTCAGTAATTACATGTGCTGACTACGCGCCCCTAACGGGCGATTTTTGATTCTGCATCTTCATTGACCTAATTCGTCATCGCCCTCGGATTTTTCATCCCTTCCGCTGTCGATCTCAGATGCAAAGGGACATCCTCTCTCACAGTGATCCCTCCAAATACGGTGGAGCCTGAAATGGCGTCCGCCGTACCCCCAAAACAATCGTATCTATCCATCGCTCAAAAATCGTTCGCACTCACTCAAACTCTTAACCTGCCTAACATTGCGGTTCCTAAGATCCGTCCTTTGACTACAGAATGGAAAGGTGAACCGGCAGTGGAATTCTCCGACGAAGACATAACAATTTTGGCAGCCCCATTCGTAGAAGTTCTCGTTGGAAAATTCACTGACGGAAGACCAGCCATAGAGGTCATTCGTAAAGTAATAGCAGGATTGAGTCGAAAATCCGAATTTTATGCTGGATTAATAGATCAAAAACACATATTATTGAGATTCATAAACTTTGAAGACAGACAGAGGATCTGGCTAAGAGGAGAATGGGAGATAAATGGCTTCCCCATGAAAGAATTTAAATGGACTCCTGATTTCCACATTGAGGCAGAGCCACACTTCTCTCTAGTATGGATTTCCTTTCCTGATTTGCCTTTGCACATGTTTCACAAAGAAAACATCCATCATATTGCCACACTAATAGGCACTCCAGTAATGGCAAATCAGTCCACGCTGAATTGGGAATGCCCTAGTGAGGCTAGAATATGTGTCAATATAAATCTACTGGAATTGCTGCCTAAGAGAATCTAGCTGAAATATAATGGTGTCTGGAGGGCCCAAGCTGTTAAGTATGAGCACATTCCCTTATATTGTAGCAACTGCAGAATGAAAGGTCACTCCATAAGCCAATATCATAATAAGGAAGAGTTACGGAAGGGCTGAACAATGTTGGAGCTCATCAGAATGCCCCCGTGTCACAGTACCTAAAGCCACAGCGACCAACCCACCACCTCAACCTCCTCAGTCACACCAAGCAGGCTCAAAAGTGGTTGGCCAAAAAAATGCTGGAGCATTCCCTGCACGAAAAAATAAGGACATAATCAAGGAGAAAGTTTTCCAAGCACATACCAGGGGTACACAAAAACCACAAGTCCAATGGCGAAAATCGACAAGGAAAAAATTGATGGAGCAGAGGAAAAGGACAGTAAAAATCTACAGACAAGTCACTAAACCTCCTGAAAACTTGACTGATATAGCCACCACTAACACCCTCCCTCTTGTAGAAGAAATCAAAAATAAGAAGTACGCAGCTGCTACCACAACTACATCACCAGGACCTCCCATTCACACAGCCCAAACGGCCGCAGCAACAAAGGTAAATCAGGAGGAGACATAAGGCAAAGCTCCTCCTGCAGGTAATTCTACTCATGCAAATAATGTCTTTGATGATTTATCAGCTCAAGTTAAATCTATCAATGGCTCCAATCTCATTGACATGCTTAAACTGGATAACATGCCTCTGGAAGCTTTTAACACTATCTTTTCAGCACTTAAATCTGCAGGAATCCATAAAGAAGGAATTGTATATGACTTGTCAGAAACTGACAATCTTGAGCAGGTTTTAAATAGCCACCTATTGAGGAAACTAGATTATATACCCCCTCCTATAACTATTCTTCCTTCTGCTACTTCTACTGACGCATCACTTACCTCTGCACTAGCACAAGATAAAATGACCGAAGTGGAGGCTGTTCCCAACAACATTTCTTTGTCTCCTAAACTTGACACTAATCTATCTGTAGAGAAACAAGCAAGTCTTCATCCGGAAGTTCATGAACCATTTTCAGACAAGGAAGCTCTTCAGTCTCTGAGGATGCAGCTGCAATCAAGTCAAATGCAAACTCAACTGGAGTTCAAGTAAATTCTAACCCTTCTCTGCCTGTTAGTCTACACAACTTTGATCTATGCCTAGATATCCATCAACCAACGCAACAACTAAGTAATGTAGAAGTAGGGGAGATCATAAATGATTTAAACACTCATCAAAAAAGTAGAGTCTCTAGTCTTTTTTTTTTGGTAATTTAGAGTCTCCAGTCTAATTATAGATATTTGTGCAGCCTTCACAAAAAAACCTGCAAAAATTAGAGTTGCTCTCTAAATCATAACGCCTTGGAATTCTACCCTCCAACAACTCAAATCCCTACAGCAGCAACAATGCTGCCAGAAACAAATATTACACTCCAAAACTCCTATCATCACATTCAACCACAAAATATCTCTCATACAGAACTGAACTCAGTTCTTACAATTTCATAGACTCTCGCATGCATAGGAGTAGATTTATATGGTCTCAAAAATAACCCCCCTACATCATCATACCTCAACTCTCAAAACAAAACCTCTCAGAGAAAAAAAAATAACACCCCTCAGCAGTAGAATAAACAAGGCCATCTCGTCTTATGACAGAAGACATGCGAAAAATATCAAACCTCCCCAACAAGTAAATGTCCCTTCCTCAACACTGCAAGCGCTAGAGGAAGATTTAAACTACTCTAACAGTGAGTACATAAACTTCAATACAAACCCTGGTACCCTCTACATGGACATTTCAAATGACCTAATACTCCTCAAATAAATCGAACAAGAAAACAATACCAATTCAATCATCACAATCCGATACACAAAAAGATGACAGTCCAACACGAAGCCACAAAATGTGACAAAGTGAAAATGACGCAGAAGATTCTGATAATGAGGATGCTAACTTCCTCATTGACCACTCAAAAAGTTACAAAAAAAGGCCAGAGAAAGCTCCAAACAAACAGCAGAGAAGAATATCTTGCCTCGACAAAAATAATTCCAACCACTAGATATCCAACAAGGGCTGCAGTTAAAAAGTAAACAAACTCTTCACTCTAACACCTTTCTCTGCTTACATCTTTCCAATGCTGACCTTATTTTGAAATATTTGAGGCCTAGGAAATGTCCTTTCAATTGGCAAACTAAAAGAACTCATTAAAATATACAAACTTTGCTTCTTAGTTATCTTAGAGCCCAAAATAAATGCAAATAAGATGTCAGAACTAATTAAGAAGATTAACTTTCATGATGGTTTATCAAACTCTTCCGGGCATATTTGGATAATATGGAAAGCAGAAGTTTCATGCTCCTTGTTCCTAGATTCACCTCAATCTTTGACCGTAAAATTCAACATAAATATTTCAAATTTCCCCATGCAAGACTTCTACGTCTGCGGTGTTTAAGCAAAATGCACCAGATAAGACAGAATTCAGCTATGGTAAGATTTGACCTCCATCTCATCTAATATCACAGAACCATTACTCATAGGAGGAGACTTCAATGTCATCACCTCCCCTGATGACAAATTTGGGGGAAAACCTGCAAAGCTGGGCCCAATTTCAGACTTCATCACTGCAATAAATGACTGCAACCTCACCGATGTGGGATTCTCTAATAGCAAATACCCTTGGTCCAATAACCAAAATATCGAAAAAAGGATATTAAAAAGATTAGATAGAATCTTAATCTATGAACAATCGTTAGACCATGGATCCTCAGTGCAGATATCGCGCTTGCATAGAGGGCAGTCTGACCATGCCCCTCTACTGCTGGAATTTAAGCAAGAACAAGAAAAAAAATAACTCATTTTCAATTCCATCAATTTTGGATCTCTCGCCTTGATTTCCAACTTACAGTACAAAACTCATGGAATCAACATGCTCCACAACAATCTGCCATGAGCAGATTTAACACCAAACTAAAACGCTTGAGGAAAGATCCTAGAGTATGGAATAGAAACACATTCGGCAACATATTTCAAAATATCAAACATAATGAAGACCTCATTTTAGAACTTGAAACAACCTGTGAAAACTCTGGTACTGGAGAGGACAGAGCTAAACATAACCTTGCTCTCGCTAATCATACCAAAAACTTAATCTCAGAAGAGATCTACTGGAGAGAAAAATCTAGAATTAAGTGGCTAAAAGTAGGTGATAAAAATACAAAAATTTTTCACAAAACGGTCAAAATCAGAAGATTGTTAAACAAGAGGTTGTCATTAAAAAATGAACATGGTGAAACTATCTCAACAGAAGGCATCCCATCCTCGTTAGAAAATTATTTCCATAAACAGTTAATAGCAAAACCCATCCATGATTGTCAAGAATTCATTCAAGCCATCCCAAAATTAATTACAGAAGAAATTAACTCCACCCTCACTTCTTGGCCAGAAATGGACGAGATTAAGGACACTATTTTTGCATTAAACAAAGACAGTGCACTAAGGTTGGATGGTTTCCCTGGTGCTTTTTAACAAGCATGCTGGGAAACCATCTCTACAGACCTTTTAAATTTGGTCCTAGAATTTTTTTGCAGGGTCCGAACTTTCACTAGCCATGACCACTACTTTCATCTGCCTAATCCCAAAAGTTCCTAACCCCAATACCTGCTCAGATCTGCGCCCATAAGTCTATGTACCTTTGCCAATAAAATAATTACAAAAATCTTAGCATCTAGACTCTACAAACACCTCCCATTAATCATCTCTCCACAACAAAGTGGATTTGTCAAAGGGAGATTAATATCAGACAATATCCTCTTAGCACAGGAAATACTCCTTTACCTAGACAAAAAACAATTTGGATATAATGTCGCAATCAAACTAGATATGACCAAAGCTTTTGATAGGATATCCTGGTTCTTCCTCATCTCGGTAATACATTCCTTTGGATTTTCATAATACTTTATCGATATGATCTGGAGAATCATCTCCAACTGCCACTTCTCCATTCTAGCCAATGGCCAAATAAATGGTTTCTTCTCCTCCTCAAGAGGGTTGCACCAGGGCGACCCTCTTTCACCCATGTTATTCATTATAGCAGCTGAAGCTTTAAGTCGCAACCTTAACCTATTTATCCAAAAAAATTCATGGGCATCATACAAAGTCCTTAAAACTTGCCAAAGCTTATCTAATTTAGCATATGCAGATGACTTGATCGTCTTCACACGAGGCTCCAAAGAAGCTCTCACTGCTTGCCTCAATCTACTAAACAAATATGAAAACTGCTCAGGACAAAAAATCAACTTTAACAAAAGCACATTTATAATTTCAAACAAAGCCCCAAGGCACAAGAAACACCTGGGTACTCTATTATACAACGGCAGAAAAAGAAATCATATCTTCCACCCCTTGATTGTTAAAATAAAACATAGAATAGAGGGATGAGGCTCTAAATATCTATCCAATGTTGGAAAACTAACCCTCCTCAAATCCGTTCTCCAAAGCATCCCAATATATCAAATCCTAACCATAATGCCTAATACAGCAACTATCAAATCCATTGAAAGCATTTTCTCTAATTTCTTCTGGCGCCAAATTGATGGAAGAAACAAAACTCACTGAAAAAATTGGAAATCTATTTGTTTACCTACCAAAGGAGGCCTAGGTCTCCATAGAATACAAGACATGTGCAAAGCTACCAGCATGAAACACTAGTGGTTATTTTGGCAAAAACAATCACTATGGGCCCAGTTCATGCACGATAAATACTGCTCAGAGCACCCTCCCGCTATAGCCCCTGTCCTAAGCTCTCACTCCCATACATGGAAACGTCTGCACTCAGTTAAAGACATTATGACACAAAACAGTACTTGGTTAGTGGGAAAAGGGGATTTTAGCTTCTGGTTTGATAAATAGGTTGTAACAATATCCTAGGGGCATGTTACTCCATCACTTTTCCCAATTTACTTGTTAAACATACAATAAGTAGCATAGGTTGGCACATTCCCTGCTTAAACAAATTAACCACTCCAAATCTGCTACATCAATTAACTCAAATTCAAATCCAAGAAGGTCCAGATACCATCATCTGGGAACTTGAACTTTCAGGATACTTCTCCACTCATTCAGCATGAGAACTAATCCGTCATAGGGTTACGATAATGATAAGCTTCCAAAACATCTAGAATAATTCCATCCCCCTAAAGATTAGCATTCTTGCTTGGAAGATTCTACATAATATTTTACCCGTAGATGATTGTATTCAAGCTAGAGGTATTCAATCACCATGCTATTGTTGTACTCAAAATTCGCAGTCTGAAAACATAGACAATTTATTCTCAAACAGTGAACTAGCAATTTCCCTATGGGCATATTTTGAGTCTATTTACAGGGTATCAAGTATTTCAGGAACCATAACACAATGCCTTGAATGTTGGATGAACGTCCAGGGAAGTGCCTCTTATCGTTTATTATGTCAAATTATTGGTGTTTGCATTTGTTGGCATATCTGGAAAAGTAAATGCACAGCTATGTTTGAACAAATACTTCACCCATTTGGTAGTGTACTGCAGTCTGAGAAATTACAGGTGAAAGAGATACTTGAGCTCTCTGACTCATTTGTCACTACACTTCCAACTGAAGGTGGCTCTTTCTCCTCACTGGACATCCAACTGCCAGTGAAGTCACTTGCGCCGCCCAACTCCTGCTGCTGGTCGCCTCCACAGGTTCACCACACGAAGTTAAATGTATCAGCCACGACAAATGCAGGTGTTTCAAGCTATGGAGGCGTAACTCGAGACTGTCAAGGAAGATTTGTCCTCGCTTACTGTGGACGAATCTCTTAGAACACATTAGCAGCAGAACTTCATTCGATCCTGCAATGAATCCAACTGAAAAGTTCAGGCTCATGTTAAGATATTGAAACATGCTCTATTCATATCAAAAGTGGTCTTGCAGATCCCTCTAAAGGACCATGGAGTCATAGAGCCCAACTGCTGAAAATCAAGCAAATCTTAGATGAAAGAGGAACCATCAGCTGCTACAAAAAGAATCAAACGCCATAGCTAGAGCCTTGGCAAACCTGGGTTCAGTAATGGGTGATACAATATTCACAAGCTTAGAGCTGCTCCACACAACCATCCAAAATTTGATCTCCAAAGACACAGCAGCTTCAACATATTCAAGATGAAGATCAACGAATTATCATCACACCAGGATTCACCATCCAGTGCTTGGCTGGGAAATATCAACCTAGCATCTCTCTCTTCAAGGAGACATGAAAATCGGTCACAAGTGCTGCTCCAACTTGTAACTTCATCTGTCGGGCACCTGCTTGTAACATCATTTCTCTTCATGCTATTGCATTGGCCTCTAACGAACCAACCGAAAAATCATTGAGCGCAAATCATCCTACAAACAGGTAAACTCATTCCCATTACATATAAGTTGTTGTCATTTTGCAGGTTTGCCTCTACTACAAATCTAAAGGCCAATGCAACAAACCTAATGTTAGAACTACAAAATGTATTTATTATATTATGACATTGGTTTGGTATTTTTTGGTCTATGCACAAACGCTAGGTCCAGTTTTGTACGAACATAACGGCCTATTGACGGCTGTTTTTATCATTAACGCGTAACCCCGTTCAAAATCAACGGACGGATTTTATCTAAAAAAATGTTTCCATAAAATAAATTGAATTTATATTGTTGAGTTAAGGTTATTTTGGGTAATTTATTTTAAGTTAGTTATATATATTTATAATAGAATTATAAAATATTATTATTAAGTAGATGCGCAAAACACTACTCATTCTAAAAATAAGAATAAGTACTAGAACAAGTAAAAGAATAAGTAGTATAAGCTTTACGCAAAACAAGACTTTAGTATTATCCATGACAATAGTGTTCAGAAGGAGAAAATTTATGTACTATTTGAGTACCGAAGAAGAGATCAACGACTATTCTTCCCTTTCGTCTATTTCCCATTCAAACTACTCCCTCCTCCATCTCAACACTCATTCACTTGTTTGTTCTACCCAACTTCCATGTTGTGCTACACTCCTGCATTGTGTCCCCCACTCATACACTTCCCTCCTTTTTCCATTTTCCAATTTCAATCTTATCATCTCCTTTCTTTTTATCCCATAAAAACTCGTTCATTGACATTGAGGATGGCGTAAAATACACTGGGTAATGTTTTGACCTATTGAAACTAAAATGATGAAAAGATGATAATCATCGAAAATTATCTAGTGACGTTCTACCCATGTTTGAAAGCCTAGGAAAAAGAAATTTAATGGTTCGGATTGTTTGTGAGTACTTCATACTCATCCAAACCTCTAGTGATGAAAGTAAATCGTCTCGCCTCCTTAAAATCTTTTTCCGGCAAACCTACGGGGAACAGAGTGAAATCTGGAGAAACGAATATGTACGTCACCCGACTTACCTCTTTGTACATTTGTGTGTGTGTGTGCACCTATTCCCACCCTGTAAAATGAGCATTTGCTAAAGACTAGCAGCTTTCTTCTGCAGCTATCAGCAAATAAAAGACTATTGACGATTCTTTGCTGCTATTTCGTGTAGTGATTCTAGAAGTGTTGAGTTGAAGAAGTTGAAATTCCCGTATTGCTCGCACCATCTAGAGAATGCAATGGCTAGTCTGTTTTCAGTCCTCGGACATTTTCGGAGCTTCAGATCGGTATTCTCAATGCAAATTTGTCTCATCTCTTCAACTTGATCCAAAACCCTCCAGTTACTAGAGTGTGGCTTCGCTATGGATCCAATTATGTTGTTGATGCCTCTTTCCACTGTAAGCTACTTGGATAGAAAGGAGCTATGAGTAACAAAGAATTTTTGGCATACCTCAATCCAGCTTCTAAATACTAAACCCTAAACTAAAACACTACACCCTACAAACCATAAATACTAAACATTATTAAAAATGGTAACCAATATTTCAGATTCAATCCTCCGGGTGTACTAGATTGTTTGCAAATGGGAAAATGAATGAGTTCGCGAACGGGCCTGGTCGCGAGCGGCTCGCGAACATGTTCGAACCAAGCTCAAATACAGAGTTCAGTTCGCTAAGCTTAACGAGCTGAGCTCGACTCATTCATTAAGCTCGCGGACCGAGCTCGAAAACTATCTGTTCATTCGAGCTCGAAAACTGCTAGCAGGTGGTTGAATGATAAGTCAGGGAGTTATCTCATCATCTAACCTATCAAAATCTTCTAATTCTATAGAACTAAGATGCTTACACAATCTTCATATAGATATTCCTGCTAGATAGGTTAGATCTCCCAATTGTGCTTTATTGACTCCTCCCCTAGTTGAGTATATGAAGCTAAATTGTCATGGAATGGCCTACACAGCAAGAGTCATCTTTGAAGGGGGACTTTAATCAAAGACATGTTAGATTCACAAGAATTAATGGTTGAAAAAATATTGACATGCAAACAATATAATATACATGCCAATACACAGATCTATCTATGCCAAGATGGATTATCAACTATAGAACGAGAATTACCTGAATCC
>JAOYMZ010001271.1:0-25147 GCA_025802335.1 Pinguicula primuliflora | reverse complement strand
ATTTAAATATTCACTTGTGCACTAATTCCCACCCCAAATCCTTCGAGAGTCGACCCGGGACTTCTTTACTCTCTATATGAGTCTAGAGTTGTCTTGATATTATAAATGTAAATTTGGTAGGATTGTAACATTCCATATAATCCACATCATTCACTTGGGGAAATTTAAATCCTAATTCCTATAATATTCATTTTCGTAACGTACGTTTACGTACCCTAATATTTAATTGGAAAAACATGAATTGACCTAAATATCCCTATTATTCTTTCATTTTTTTCAGAAGTAGAATTACATCTTATGAGAAAAACCAAAGGCAAACACATCGTTTTACAGTGATACAAGACCAGTCCTCAAAGTAGTCATAAAAATTCCCAACAGGTAGACTATCGGTCTCTTACAAGGCAACAGTTCAGAATATTGAAAAACATCACAGAATTGTAAGATGTATCCCTCTAAGCACCAACAACTTCAGTAGGTTCAGCAGGGGCCTCTTCTGCAGGCCTATCGAGCTTAACACCAACATCTTCAGTGTAATCACCATAAATCTCCATCAACTTCCCCAAGTCAAACTTAGGCGCCTTCAAGATTTTGCATATCAGCTGTTCAATTGGCTGCCTTATGAAATCCTAAATCCAATGATGGAGTCATTCATTTCCATTCGATAACCCAATCCTACTGCTCCAGCGAATGCCCCTACAACTAGGGAAGATGAGGACTTAGCTATGGTATCAACAAGTTCGGACGCCACTGCAAATAACTCCATTCACAATGAAAAGCAACCGAGTAGGGCACCATTGTTGATCAAAAAACAAACTTTTCCCCTCCCACGACGTTTTGTGTTTTGGATTAAATGATATTAGGTACGAGACTTCTGGCCAAGATACTGGGGTGGTGTTGTGCTCTTTGACAGGGTAAAAGATTTCTTTAGGGCTCTTGGCGGAGGAAAGGTGCTAAGGGAGGGATTCATATCTAGTTTTCTACTTAATCCCAGGGCAAGAGCTAATTTCAAGTGAGCAAAGGCAATAGGAGTGGAGCAAAATTTTAGGGGTGAAGGCGAGATCAAGGATGGACTCTTCATAGTTGGCAAAGGTAAAATTGGAAATGCTTACCAGTTCATAGAGAGAAATTTTGGTGACTGGGCGCCAATTGTTGAAGTCATAAAGATCTGCACACGCATTCAGGTAGATGCCTTCAGAATTTTCAATCCAATAACATTATTACTGCTTCTGCCACAGAATCATAAACAGGAGCTCCATTTTCCATGTTCCTGCAGAATACACAGTAGACACGCTAGGATTTGACAAAATCATTCAAGAAAGAAGATGAAAAATCAAGTCGAATTTCAATAAAAGAAACTGGAAGATCAATATCAATAAGAGGTAATCCCTTGCTCCTATTGCGGCTTACCCTGTTTGATCGCTACCCTTGTACCGTTGTCGATCACTCTGGCGTACACGTTTCTTAATCTTCCGAATCCAATGATTGAGCATGGATACCAGTTCTTCGTGGCGAATTGCAGATCTGCAAGAGAGAAATATCTTCAAATTCCCAGTGCTGACGATGAGAAGTAATGGCTCCTTGTCCTTTTCGAATCCAATGAAGAGACCTTGCTCATAGATCTGAATGAATCACCTGTATGGAGAGGAATGAGAGATGGATGAGAGATGAGAGAACGACGGTGTGAGATGGGAAGACTTGTGGGCAAAAGGGGAAAAGAAAGTAAAATGGGGGCAGACAGATTACAATCTCATAAGAAGTTGGAATCTAGAGAAAAAATCGGGTCACCACAAAGAAATCTTAATGACCCGGGAATTGTAACTTTCCTAGTGAACAATACAATCTCTCTCTTTTTAGGAGATATCTAGTAGGTTTTTAATAATATCTCACAAAGTGAACACTACCTTAGTAAATCGACATCGTCCATCACAAGCAGTGGTGGATCCATGATTTTTAGGAGGGGGTCACGATCCTATTTATGAAACTATCATCACACAAACAACATCGTACAAAACGTGGGAATTTTTTTATAAATAACCCGTAAGAAATTAAAAATAATTAATTAATAAGTGCATTAAAATTATATAAAGTTGCATGTCAAATTAAAGCGCACGACGTGCTGATAATTATGATAGTCTCCATTTCAAAAAATGATAAGCGATTCGCTGAATAAATCAAATTGCACAAAAATTAAGAAAAATGAAATATAACAATATAATAATACTACAATATTAAAAAATACTAGAAATGTAAAAACCCACACAAAAAGAAAACATATGCTTATTTCTTGCCCAATAAATTTTCTCAAACTCAAAAAACCTTCTCATCAAAAAAATTCTCTCTTCATATATAATGGGGGTGGCAGATTTCAAGAGGGGCACATGCCCCCCTTATGGCCCGAATAAATCCGCCACTGATCACAAGCCAATATGGATTTGTAGATTTCAGACCGTTGGATTTAATGAATAAGCCAATATGGATGACTGAAGATAAAGTCCCTTATCCCACACTGTGAACGATATCATTTTGGTCAATCCTCTATCTCTATATAACAAGAAAGAATATTGTTATGCACAAAAAATATAAATAAATTAATAAAACATACATATAATGTCGGGTCCAGGGTGGGTCTGGGACAATGAACCCGAGTCCGGGCCGGGGCTCCTCACGAGACGGGGCAGACTTGCCCCACAGTGGGGCGGGTCCGTGGCGATCCGTCGGGCGAGTTTGTATTGTCATCCCTAATTATTATAGGGTTTATGCTCGTACTTTTTTTTATAAGTAAATATTTTATTGTTTTTTTTGTAAATATGTATAGTATGGGGTATTTATGTTTTATACCCATATGAACCTCATAATTGCACTACTCCCCCATTACACGCGTTTCCAACTTAGTCATATGTATAGGGCATAGGCATCCACCTCCACAAAACAACACGTCCCTCTATATCTTTCTCCATCACTCTGTTCAAGTCTTCAGTCGCCGAACCTTTCACCTTCCAACACAGACGGTCGATTCAACATTCAATTCACCGTTCAGGGTTCACTTGCAAGGAAATTGTCGTTCGGAAGCAAAGCTGCAATCTCTGATGCCAGTTCGCTGGCGTAGAATCATCCATAGTTGCATCTATGTTTTTCCTAAAACTTCATCTTCGTTCCAATTTGTTTGCCGGAAAATGATTTCATTCCTCTTCTTCCATGCTTGCCAGGTTAAGATTTGTCAGGCCGCCTTCCAGCTGTATGAAGTCCACGAGCACCCAATCTTCTTCATGTGCCATTGGAGACAATCTACCTCACCAGGCTACTGCTGGGCCGAAGGTATGCTTAGCCAGTTGTAGAATCTATCTCTCTATTGTCTAAACACTGCACAATTACGAAATAAGTGTAATTCTGTTTTCTCTCCATTTTCACAGAGCAGGCAGAGGGTAGATGGCAGGTCTACACCTCGTCGCTGGAGATTTGCTCGGGTTGGGAGTCGTTTGTGCAGTAGTATCCAAGTGAAGAATGAAATCTTCGAATGTAATAACTTGTTCCACGCTCTATGTGCTACATATATGTCAATATCTTCCGTCCATTCATGCTGCATAATAGAGCCATAGGTTCTTTTGATAGAGTATGTCTGTTCCGTAGAATTAGGCTCACACCAGATCCATCTGTCAGGTTCCTGCGTAGGAGCAGTGCACTGTGACAAATCCACCAGTAGGATAGCCAATTGTGAAATTTCTTCATCTCCACATTTATCTGTTCATATCCAGGTCCAATTCCATTGGGTAGAGTAATGGCCTTTGTCTGCAATCATCATATGCTTGTCCCCAGCTACTGCATATAGCTGTGGGAATTGTTCTTTGAAGTTCTTGTCACCTAGCCATTTATCTTCCCAAAATAGAGTATCGCTACCCTTCCCTACTTGTCTGTAGAAATGTTCCTTCTGCCATTCATCTGTGAGTATAGACAGTCGCATATCTTTCCACCAAATAGAAGCCTTTCTGTTTACTAGGGCTGAGCCATCCAGCATGTGTCTAGAAGCGTTTAAGTTTCCATATAGACTGTCTATGACTTGTACCCATAAGCTAGATTCATCCAGTGTCATCATTTTGAAGCCCCATTTTTCCAGCAGTACCACATTGAAAGCTTTTAGATCTTTTACTCCTAAGCCATCTCGTGCCAATGGATAGCACACGTTATGCCAACTCATCCAATTTATTCATCTTTGTGCTCCTTCTTTCCCTCCCCACAAGAATCTCCTCATTAGCTTGGTGATTTGTTTCAGTATCGTAGCTGGAGCCTTATAAATTGAAAAGTAGTACAGTGGGATGCTTGTTAAAACTGATTTCAAGAGCACTAACCTTCCCCCATAGGAGATGTACTTGGTTTCCCATCCCGTGAGTCTCCTCTCTATGTTGTGGAGTACTGGTTCCAAGTGTCAAGTTTCCTTGGATTAGAGCCCACTGAAATACCCAGATATGTGAGTGGTATAGACTCCAACCTGCATTGCAATGCCCTAGCCTGTCTGATGGCTTTAGAGTGGCATAGGTTCACTGCACATATCTTACTCTTACTGTAATTTATCTTTAGACTTGATATGGCTTCGAAAATATTGAGTACCCACTTTATGGTCATAGTTTCCTGCATTGAGCCATCACAAAAAACAATCGTGTCGTCAGCATACTGCTGATGAGTAATGGGTATTTCCTGCCTTCCAATTTTGCATCCTTTCAGCATTCCACAGTTCATTGCTCACGTGAGCAGAATATTCAATCCTTCTCCTGCTATTGCAAATAACATAGGGGATAGAGAGCAGCCTTATCTTAGACCCCTCTTCATTTGGAATTCTCCACAGGGGCTTCCATTAACTGTTATTGATATCTGGGCCGTTGTTACACAACTTCTAATCCATCTCAACCATTTATCATGAAACCCCATGGCTGTCATTATATCAAATAGGTATCCCTAATCAACACTATCAAATGCTTTCTCAAAATTAACCTTAAAAAGGACACACCTAATTTTATGTCTTAGCTTCGTGCAGTACTTCATTGGCTAGGAGAACATTGTCTAATATATATCTTTGAGAAATCCACTTTGATTGGATGATAGTACCTGTTTCAGTATGGTCGCTAAGACTTTAGAAAGGATTTTATATAGGCTGTTTACCATGGATATGGGTCTGATGCCTTGAATGTGATGGGGACTAAAATTCTTAGGAGCCAAGGTGACCAGAGTAGCGTTAAGCCCTTTCACCAGTCTTGAATCTTCCCAAAACTATCTAAAAAATTGTAGAACTGGAGTTTTGATTGTAGGCCAGAAGTGTTTGATAAATCTGAAGTTGTATCCATCTGGTCCTGAGCTTTTCCCACTTCCACAAGATCTTATTGCCCTCCATTTATGCTCGTACTTGAGCCTCCAATATAAAATCATAAATACGACGTATACTGTAAAATTAAGAACACAATACAAAATGTTGTTGGTACATTGCACGGAGGCGTCGGTGGTATGGAAAGAGATCTACAGGTGGCTCGGCTGCAATTACATAATCCAATATTTAGAGCCATGGCCAAATCTACAAAGACACATGCAACGGAATTTGAATAAAGTGATGCAAATACCTGGATCACAGTCTAGATCTCTATAGCTTGGCAAATCTGGAACGCCAGGAATCGGGTGATATTCGAAGACTTTGATTTCAAACCAGAAGAGGTGATCGCAAAGGTGAAAAGGAGGCTTTGGGAGACATTCCGTAAATCGGGTAAATTGCACTCATACACGTTCAATGATTTCGAAAGAAACCCGAAAAGCTGTTTAAACCTATTATTGGCGAACTGAGCTCAGAAAAATGGTGACCGGAATGTGGTGATCGGCACATAGTCCATGACGGAATGATGGAAACTCATGTTGGCTGAAGAAGACGAAGAAGGTGGATCGACGGATTAAAGACAGCCATTGAGTTTTTGTGTTATCTTTTGGGCCATGTATTTGGGCCTGTACATATTTTAATTTGTTTTGTAATCTGTACATAATTAGCTTTTTAATAGAAAATTAACATTTGCATTGTTAAAAAAAGAAATGTCGTTTTGCGTCATAAATTTATTTAAAAAAAATACGGTGTCACTACACGTATCGTTCCTCGGTTAAAATTGTTAGCGCATTCCGGCTAACCCTCTCGAGCAAAACCCCTCACTATTCCCGGTGAAACCCTCCGAGAAGATCTTCGCGGATGGATCCGACCATGGGCGGATGCACCAAGATGCCCGGGGGGGCCGGGCACCCCTAGCCCAGAAACCCACCGAATCTTAGGGCCTATAAAAAGATTTTGAAGTCCAACAGAATTTTGAAGTCCATTCACTCTTTCAGCCGTGGAACAAAGATTCTGTTCGTAATCAATTCTTAGCCCAGCCAAGCACTTACGAAAAGTCTGAAGGCTGGAGCTCTGATTTCTGAAGACCGAAGTCGCAATCGTTGGTGTAATAATTGGTGCAAAAAGTGTTTTTTCTATTTTTTTCATCTTTGATTAAATTATAATTGTTTTGCTAATTTACGCATTTTATTGTTGAATGTTACTATTTTATTATTAGGTATATCATTATGAAAAGAATTACTAATTTTTGCGTAGTAAGACGATAGATAATTTTTTGGCAGATAGCATGATGTGATACATTGAGAGTGATATTTTCTGTCGAATAGAGAATGAAGCTATTTTACAACGATTTCAAAGAATGACGACTAGAAGATTTCAACTACCGCCGATCGAATAAATGTCAAACAAGCATTGGAGTTCGTGTACATGTAATATTTAAAATTAGGTACAGTTTTTTAACTTTATTTGCACATTATATATTAAACTCCATTTTTTATAATTTTTAAATGGGCACCCCCGATCGTAAAATCCTGGATCCACCCCTGGATCCAACGCCGGCATACCGGATCGAACATCGCGAACTGAAGTTAAATTGTCTGGTATTCATCCTATTTTGTTGATTTCTGAGTTATTGAGGTTTTAGAATCAGGGTTTCGTTATGGGGAAAATTTTTGCTTTTGCCACAAAATGGAAGTTAATTTTTGAAATTGCCATCCACCACTCTTCCAAAGACCAGTAAGAGGCACCGGTCTTCCGAAGACCGGTATGTCGAGACACCGGACTTTCAAAGATCGGTGCATATTAAAAAAGTTAATCACACGTAATTAAGAGTATACCGGTCATTCGAGGACCGATATATTTGTCAATATATACCGGTCTTCGATCTATTGAATTTATTAAAGTTTTAATATATATTGATTTTATTTTTTTGTTAACGAATTGATATATATTTATAAGCGCGTAATACAAACAAATTGAATTTTAGAAACAACAAATGTCAATAATTTTAGTCATCGAAATATGTCCTCCAATATTTCTGATCATTTATGGGTTCCGTCCTGTCCTGCGGTGTGCTGCCAATACCTAGGGAAATGCCGATCCTCTCGTATATCGGCTATGAGATAAGTGCCTACATCCCCGCGTCGAATATATGCTGTCTCACACGTCTGTCCAACTGGAACCTGCGTATATAGAGATTTGAATGATGCGTCCTCATCACCTCATCTAGATGGATCTGCTCATCCTACACTCGAAAACTACGATGGGTAGCCAAATTCCATAATACCTCACAAGAAATCAGTTTGTACAAATCAGATCGCTGACTCTGCTGGGAACTCATCCTACATACCAAATCATAACGATTCATAACAATGTCATCATAATTCCTAACAATTCATAACAATTGCATAATAATTTATAATAATTCATAACAATTCCTAATAATTCATAATAATTACTAATAATTCATAACAATTTCATAATAATTCCTAATAATTCATAACAATTCATAACAATTTCATAACAATTTCAATAACTCATAACAATTTCATAACAATTTTTAATAATTCATAACAATTCAAAACAACAACAATCCGTAAAAATTCCAAAAATTCGAAACTAGTTGCAAGAGGTAAGCACCTCAATCTCCGTTGGAAGTTGCGGAAGAATAAGAGATCGTCGTCGGAAGAATAAGAGATCGTCGTCGGAAGAAGAAGAGATCGTCGTCGGAAGAAGAAGAGATCGTCGTCGGAAGTTGCGGAAGAAGGGGAGAGTCGCCACTTGGGAAGAAAGTAGAACAAATGTCGCCAACCGGTCTTGGACGGTGATATAAAGTTTTTTATACCGGTCTTCCGAAGACCGGTATTACGAAATATTGATCATCGGAAGATCGGTAGAATCTTAATTACGTGCGATTAAGTTTGTTAATTACGCTCGGTCTTTGGAAGATTGATGCTTTGATATATCGGTCTTCCAAAGATCGGTGCCTCTAACCGGTCTTTAGAAGACCGATGTCTCGATATACCGGTCTTCCAAAGACCGGTGCTTCTTATCGATCTTTAAAAGATCGGTGCGTGACATTTTCAAAAATTAACTTCCAATTTGTGGCAAAAGCAAAAATTCTCTGAGAAATATGATCTCAAATCTGAATCATCCGTTAGAGCATCCAAAAACGGCAATGTTGCTAAGGAGTCATCAGGGTCCTCGAGCCGCGACCTTTGTCTTTACCGTAAAAGTGAATGAGACTAATTCAATCAAACTTTTTTTAGCAATGCAATGCAATTCAATCGAACTTACTTGCCTTAGTAAAGTTAGAGGTGTTTACAAGTTCTTGTGCTTATGTAGAAGTAGCTTTTCAGAAGGTATTCTGGTAAAAGGAACTTTCATTAAAAAATTGAGAAAGTGTTTGCAAAAAGTATTAAATTTAATATTTTAAATATTTACAAAAATGTCACTGCCAAAAGCACTCCAAAAGCAACCTTAGGGATGCTTCTGACTTTTAGACTTTTTTTGACTTCTCCACCGCAAAAGCCAAAAGTGAAACAGCAAAAGCAAAATTCGCAAACAGTCTAAATTGATTTTTCAACTGGCAAAAACCAAAAGCTGCTTTTTAATAGATATCGCAAACACCCACTAGTATGTTTTGAAATTAATGCTTCCAATGTTAGTAAATTCTTAATTATTTGGTTTAATCCAAATAAATTTTTAGTGACTTCCAGAACGGGTAATACAGGTTACTACCTTGGGTATTTTCACAAAAAAAATGCCTATGATGGGACAAAAAGTCTGCATGTACCGGGGTTGGTTTGTGCTAGCCCCGGTACAGTGGCTATTTGGTAATTTTAATTTCTTTTAATAATTAAGAATAAATATAAAATTATTACCAAAAATATAAAATAATTACTAATCAATATAAAATAATTAAAATATATTTAATTTCAGTTATACAATTTGTAAAATTAAAATATATGGTTTAGGATTTATAACATTCTGCTCTTACGGTTTATAGGATAGGATTTTAGATTTTTACGGCGACGAAACTACCGTAATATTAATTTTGAAAAATAAACTGTAGTAAGATACATGGGTTCTACATTTTATATGGTTTACACGGTTTATAGGATTGGTTTTGGATTTTTAAGACGGCGAAGTCGCCGTAATATTAATAAAAATTAAAAATACTAAGATTTTATGGGTTTTACGATTTATTGGATTTAAGATTAATAGCATTTAGACTTTAAAGTTTATAATATAGAATTTTAGATTTTATATCGCAATAATTTATTTTATATTTTCTATTTTTATGCGGTTTAGAGTATATTTTTTTTGTAAGTAAATTGTTTTCCATTCATAAAATTTAAAAAGAGCTGTTATGTACAAGAAATCATAAGACTAAAGATCTAACAGCATGGATCACCATAATTAGACTATAATACAATCGAGAACACAACCGCTTGAACACGAAACCAGTCCACCAATGTGTGTTGTGCTGGAATTATACCATGGGCGTGCATTCAATTCCATGTTTGAGTGATCAGTATTTCGAACGCGTGGCACATCCCTTCAGAATCAAATCTTATACAATTTCTTTCTTTCCAAATATACCACACCGCGCCGTGCCAAATTGTGTGGCCTATTCTTTTCCATACACGACCTTTGAAGGATGTGATAAAGGATTTGTAATGCCGAATAATAGTTGAGCAGTCGAGCATCTGGTGCATTCCAAGCAATTGCATTATTTCTTTCCATCGTTCCTCTGCGTGTGAACAGGAGCAAAATAGATTAACTGCAGATTCGTCTTGCTTACCACACCAGACGCAACGCAATACATTCACATCTAATGCCATCCCGCATTGCCTCAGATTAGTCATAGTTGGGATCCTATCTTGAAGAAGACGCCAAGTGAATGCTTGGACCCGAAGAGGAGCATACTTTCCCCAGGCTACAGATAATTCAAATCTGTCAATGGTGTTTTTAGTAGATACATCTTGTAGTAGTGTGTAAGCTGAAGATACTGTGAATTTTCCAGATGCATTTGCGTCCATCTCCAAGTATCTTGTCCCTCTTCTTGTAGTGTGACTGTTGATAATATAGAGTTTAGTATCAACACCTGATCGGCCTCCCATTGACGAAGAGGACGTCTAAAGATTGAGTGACTCAAATGTCTTAGAACAGAATCAGTATTTTCAGTATCCTGTGGATTAAAGGATTCCAAGCACCTTCTTACCGTGATGTCTCTGTCTAAGACTAGCTTGTATAAATCACCAAATAGAACAGTCAGTGTACCCTAATTTGTCCAATTTGATTTCCAGAATAATGTCGTATCTCATCTTTGCACCTTGAGTTCAACACAATTGTTGAACCAAGTTTTTGTTGCAGCTGAATTTCAAATTTCTTTCCAAGTCTTAGATGTCTGATCTGGTAACGATAACAGCTGCAATTCTGTCATAGAATCTGAACCGTGGAAATATTTTGCAAGGATCACCTCTCTCCATAGTCCTTCACAATCATTTTTAAAATGCCAAATCTACTTTACAAGCAAAGCTAGGTTCATGGATTTGAGGATTTGGTGTTGCCAGCATGTCTAGTTAAGCATTAGATGAAGCCCTTCCACGATCAGCAAGAATAGAAGAGGCGATAAGGGATTGCCCTGCCTCAACCCCTGATTCAATCTGAATTCTCCAGCGCTTGCACCATTGATAAGAATCGCGGCTTTGGCAGTAGATACACACTGTTGTATCCAGCTTATCCAAATATCACCAAATCCTGTTTTTTCTAACATATGTTGCAAGAAAATCCAAATCACGGTATCGAAGGCTTTACTGAAGTCCAACTTAAATAGGAGCAGAGGTTTTTTGTTTCGTTTGTAGGTAGGAATGACTTCGTTTGACACTAGAACACCATCTAGAATTTGCCTGCCTCTAAGAAATCCGGTTTGCTCCTTTGATATTACTTTTACAATAACTTACTCCAGTCTGGAGGAAATGATCTTTGCTAATATTTTGTAACTGCTGCCAACCAATGAGATAAGTCTATAATACTCCATTGCAGACGAGTTTTTTTATCTTCGGCATAAGTACAATCCTTGTTGGTGTCAAACCTCTTGTCAACCTGCCATATTTATGAAACTCCTGGATGAAAGAAATGTAATCTTGCTTAACAGTCTCCCAATGAGTTTGAATGAAAGTGAAGTTGTATCTGTTAGGTCCCGGAGCCTTTCTTGGAGAACAACTCCATACTGCTTCCTTTATCTCATTTTCTGAGATCTCTTTGATTAGCTCAACATTGTCTGCTGAAGAGATTTGTCTTTCTACAGGAATGTCCAACAGTGGTCTGAACAAATGTGAATCTTCATATTGCAATCTGAAATGTTCAGTGATTCTTTGTTTCACAACTGAAACATCTTCCAGCCAAGTGTCTCCTATCTCCATCCTCCTGATGCTATTTATGCTTATGTTCCTTAAGAGCCTAGAGTGGAAATAGGAGTGATTGTCATCACCTTCCTTAACCCATTTTGATCTAGATTTTTGAAAGATTAATTTTTCCTTCTCTCTGATGGCCTTCTGTAATGCATCCAAGAATTCCTTTTCTCTTCAACTTCACTGGGTGATAATGTTCCGAGCTCAATTTTCAAGTCAAAAGATAGTTGCACTAACTTCAACTTCTCGATCTTCTTATCTATGTTAGCAAATGATTCTTTATCTCAGGAAGATAACTTTGTTGTCATGCTTCTCAACTTTTGATGCAAGATATACCCCTTTGTTCAAGTAATTTGAAGACCACTCCATTCTAGTTTAACAAAAAATTTTAATGTTGGATCATCATTCCAGCAGTCAAGGGTACGGATTGCTTTCGGTCCCCAATTACTATCCTCTTCCTTAATCACTATGGGACATTGGTCAGATATACTTCTTATCTGAGCAACTTGATATAGATTTGGCCAAAATGAAATCCAATTCTCTGAGAGCAGAAACCTATCAATTCGGCTGCTACTTGTTCCACTGCCTATGAAGCAGGTAAAACACTTCTGATGCAAAGGTAAGTCTACCAGATTCGAGTTCAAAATGAAGCTGTGAAAATCATACATTTCCCTGGCATTTGGTGTAAACAGGCTCACCCTTTCATTAATGGATCTAATCGCATTAAAATCATCTGATGTACACCACTTGCCATGCGCTTCCATACTAATTTCTGTCTCGATAGAGGACCATAGTGCTCGTTTCTCAGTAATTGAAGAAGGTGCATATATATTAATCATGTGGATTGGTACTTTTTCAACTCCCCACAGACCAGAAACATGAACATAACTGTCTACCATGGATGAAGCTGTGATTTCAAACATATTTTTCTGCCAAATAATCAGGATACCTCCTGCACGCCCTATTGAATCCTTATGAATCCAATCAAAATGTGAATCTAGCCAAATCTTGAACCTACTATTGCTGAAAACTGCTCCATCTTTGTCTCCTGGACTAATAACATGTTTAGTTTTTGTGATGTTACCAGATTCCTGATATCCATTTTCTTTAACTGATTTCCTAGACCCCGAATATTGTAACTTCCTATCCTCATTAATCTTGACTTAACCTTTCCGCTAGTTCCTTCACTCGATTTTCATCTAGTTGTGCTAAGGCATTGTTATCTATGTTGCGTAACTGTTCCATCATTATGTCATCAGAACAAGGAGCAGAGACCCCGATTGATTTCACTATATGCCATAGCTTAGTAGTCTCATTATCAGCAATCAAGTTGAAGTTTTCATAGTCAGACAAGTCCCTTGAAATGTCCTCCATATCTGCTAACCTAGTTGCATCATCTGAGCCAGTCTTACCACTTGATTCTGGAGAAGAGCAAGCAGAATTTTGGATCCTAACAGTATGAGATTTTAGCTTCTCCACGGACGAAGCTACCGGGTCATAAATACCTTTGATTATATGAAATAAGGTATTTGGTGCTTGGTTGATCAGGAATTGAAGATTAAATGGATCCGAACTTGGAGTAGGGGTCTTTGGTGATTCAAAATAAATTGGAAATTCTATCTCAGGTTCCTTCGAAGGTGTAGATGCAGTCACATTACCCTCAGCATAATGTAAAGTCCGACTAACACTATTTTCTCTAATATTGGATCCGATGAGTTTGTGCTAACTCGCTAGGAAGGCTGTAAATCCTCCCATTTGCTTAACTTTGGATGCCTTGCATTTTTCCGTTGAAGATATCTCCTTACTAGATCATGATGCTTTGTAAAACTTCTGGCCCACAGGTTCAGGTTCCTCGTTGATAGATTCAAAATCTGGTCTTATAGAATACTCAGAAATATCCAGAATAGCTGGATCAGAGTTAGAGACCTCTACAGGCAAAGCTGGAATATTTGGAGTTGTTGCTTCTGGAAGTGTTGTAGTAGAGTTTTTCTGGGGTCTCAAGACAATTTCCCTTGATTGAATCGCTTCTGTATGCATTTCAGTAGTGTGAGAGGTGATCAAATTGGCTGAAACACTATTCCTAGCGAAACACTGGCCTGGTCCGCTTGAAAACTCTCTGTTAACTGTGGGAGCCTGTAGCTCTTGAGTACTAGACTGGGAGCCAATGTTATTAACTTGGATACCCTTTAACTTTTCGTCTCCTCGTGCATTAACATCGTTCAAAACAGGCCATTGGTCATCCACCCGATTCATAGATTTTGTAGGAACAGCTCTCCATTCAGTCTTTCTACCAGTATATCGAGCACCATAATTGTTACCGCTAGTTTACTCCTCTTCCATCCAAATGTCAAATCTCTCGGATTCTGAATTTATGCGGAGCTGCTTCTTTACAAAATCATTTATCCGTGATAAGACTTGAACCATCCCATACATCGTTTCTGCATGTCCTGTTGTTTTTTCATCTATCTATAGTACATCTTTAATCTTGGAGGCTATCTGACTGAAGAAGTGATCGCTCCAGCAATGTAAAGGAGTGCCAGTTATACGTAACCAACGTGTCCTTACCAATCTCCCATTAACAACCATCCATGGTCTCAAGTTGTGAACACAAAGCAGATTCTGGATTTTGCAGTCATTGAACATTGTTAGCTTCCTTTCTTCTGTGTCCAACTTAATGAGAATCTGTCCACCTTCAAGCCAAACCACCGAACAATTAACATATCCATTTTGTTCCATGATCTTGTGCATCGAATCTAGGTCCAAAATTGAACTTGGTAGACCAACAAGGCATTTATCAAACCAGTGGAAGTCTTCTGAGACCGGTACAAAATCAAGTATTTCGACATTTTCCTGAACAAGAGTAAGGTCAGGCTTGTTTATCTTAACATTGCGGGATGAGACAGAGTTAACTCTTGCTGACTCCCCTGCTTCCCTTGCCAGATTTATCTGTAGTGAAGAAGTACCTATCCTGCAACCTTTAAATGCCTGCAAAAGCGAAAGAGGGTCCAAAAAGTTATCAAACCTGACAAAACCATACCTCTTACCCTTAATTTCAAGCTATGGAGGAGCATAAATGTCCCTCACTTGTCCATGGGAATTAACGAACGTCCACACCTCCGCATCTATCCAATCAGGTGGAAAATTCATTATGAAAAAAGATATAGTGCTAGCCCTAAGCTTTTCGATGAAAGTTGGCATTTTCTTCGGTTGTGCAGTGTGTGGTTGTGCTTTTGGAACTGGAATTCCTGTTTTGTTTACAGGTTTTACTCTCCTATTATCCACCAGTATCCAAGGATTGTCGGAATCCCTAGATGGCTCCACTTCTGAAGTTGAATCTGCAAACACATGAGCAGCAAGAGTATTGTAAGATAAAATGTTATTCTCCGCATCCGGAGTGTTATCGAAGGGGTCAGTGTTTGAATGTTTTTCAGGATGAGGGTGGGCCAAAGATGAGGATATTTTGAACTGTGGGTGTTTGAGCTATTTTTTGAGCTTTGGGTTTTTGAGCTCTTATATGAAATCACTCGTCGGAATTTTTCGATTGTGGATACCCGTTAATTTTGTCCGGTTTTTTGTATTATACTGCCTTTGAGTGCTTGATAAGCTCACTTGAAGAAAATCGAATTAGGACCAGAAAAACTTGTCTCTGCCACTCAATGCCAACGGAATAGAAATGCTTTGGAATTCATCCTCCACTCGTTACTCCTCGGCAGAATTGGGACCGGAGATGTTAGACCGCCACTCAAGATCTCAACAAGCTATGGTAGGAGCAGAGCAATTGTTTTTCGACAAGTTACTAACGGGGAAGGTTTAGAGTATATAATAAATATTTGAATAGATATTAACAAAATACATCTTGGTGTGTGGTAGAGGGGCTCTCGCCGCATAGTAAAGAGGACCAGGAAGGAACTCAGGTTCAAGTCCCCTCCTCTTTTCTAATAAAACTATATCACGTGGCTCAATTTTATTGGGTGAACGCCGACTCACAAAAGGGTGTAGGATGAATGCCTAGGAAAAAAGGCTCCTTGTCCCATATGAGTTAGAGACAAAAGAATAGATGAATTTAAATACATTTACCCTCTTATGGGTTTATGTAGAGTTGTTGAGGAGATGAGCTTGACCCACACACGCACCGCTGCTGCCCGGCCCGATCCGGTCCGGTCCACACGCGCACCCGCCCAGTCCAATCGTGTGTGTGTGTGTGTGCACCGCGGGTTACCCCCTTGTGGACCATCTTATCTTTTGGGGTAATGAAAAATTTATTTTATGCATTTTTGGTCTCTCTAACTTGCAAAGAAAGAAGTATTTTTCGTGGGCTAAGATGTGTACGCATTTTCGGAAAACGTTTGAGATTCCGGAGACGTGTGAGACTCTAAGAGATCGTGTTTAAGTGGGAAATAAACTCTTGTAATTCTCATCTATTAATATGGTTGTCTCTTAGGGTTAAACATACATTGAACAGAGCAGCCTGCTACACGAAAAGTAATTCTTCTCTCCAAGTTCCTGTTCGAGCCAAGGTTGTTGTCTTCTCCACCTTATGGCCACGAGTGTACGTGTTCGGGAGTTGCTGTGTGAACCTTCGGGAGCGACCGGTATTCGTACAATTAGCACAACGGTTGTGCCGAATTTGCTTTCAAGGTAATGGTAACGACCACGGTACAGCGCTAAAGGATTTTCAATAAGTTCTCGTTTTCAGATAAATTGCAATATATCTCCTACAATTTGAAAGTGAATTACGTATTGCAATGTATCATGATTTCTAGTTCTCGTTCAGTTCCTGATTTGTTGAAACTAGAACCTCTGGATGGTAATAATTTTAAGCATTGGTTTCGAAAATTGTTGATATTTTTCGAAGCCCTAGATCTCGATCATGTATTGACGAATCCTACGGAGCCTGCAATTATGGGGCCTCTAAACAAGATCGAGGCTGGACAACACACCCAAGCTGCAAAGAAGCTAAAAAGAGACAACAAGGCTGTTTGTGGCCACCTCCTCAATCATATGGTCAACAATCTGTTCGATCTGTTTGTTGTGCACAAATCTGCAAAGGTCATTTGGGATGCCCTGGAGACGAAATACGGTGGTGATGATGCAGGAAAGAAAAAATATGTTGTTGGAAAATGGCTCGCATATAGGATAGAGGAAAACAAGCCCAATATTGATCAAGTTAATATCTACGAGAACCTATGTGCTGATGTTCTCAACAAAGGGATGGAGATATTGGAGGTCTTTCAAGCTAACGTACTGCTTGAACGATTTCCACCATCGTGGACTGACTACAAAAACCATCTGAAACACAAGAAGAGGGATTTGACTCTGCAAGAGCTGATTAGTCATATGAGGACTGAAGAGGCTAATCGTCTAAAGGATAAATGTGATTCCACTTTTGCTGATTTTTCTAATGCTCATTTTATTGAAACAAATTGCCCCTACATGAAGTACCAAGATGCAGGAGGCAACAAGAAAATAGCCGATCGTTTCACATAACAAAGGAAGATGCCGAGATTCCAAAAGAATGATTCAAAGTTAATCTGTTTTTTCTGCAATGCACCTGGACATCGGGCCTATAACTGCCCAAAGCGCAAACTCAGCTTCAAGAAGAAGAATCGCCCAGCTCAGGCCAATCTTCTCGAAGATGATGATGAGGATGATGAACCAATTGTGGCAATGATAAGTGAAGTCAACCTAATCGGGAATCAGGTTGATTGGATTCTGGACACTGGAGCAAATAGGCACTTCTGCACCAACAGAGAGCTGTTCCAAGAGTTTGAAGAAGCAAAGGAAGGTCAACAATGCTATATGGCAAACTCAAGTACACCTAGCGTTCTTGGAAAAGGAAAGGTCGTGTTAAAGCTTACATCAGGAAAGACTCCTGCTCTCACTGATGTGTTGTATGTTCCATCTCACGCCGTAACATAATCTCTGGAGGTTTCCTTAACAAGGCTGGATTTAAACAAGTGATTGAAGCTGACAAGTTAGTTCTATCCCGTAATGCGAAATTTGTTGGAAAGGGCTATCTAAGCAGAGACTTTTTTTGTTGAATGTACTTTCTGATGAGGCAAATAAAATACCTACTTCCGCTTACCTGATTGAGTCTGATGATATTTGGCATGGTAGGATAAGACATGTTAATGTGGCCTCAATGATGAGACTAAGGACGAAGTCTTTAATACCCTGTAGTGGACACAGCTGGATTTTCGAAATGTGTCATATGCGTTGAAGCAAAGCATCACAAAAAGCCATTCAAAGTAGTCACTGAGAGACAAACTGAACTTCTTGGTCTTATACACTTTGATCTCACAGACTTCAAGAATACGAGGAGCAAAAATGGTCATCACTATTATGTGACTTTCATCGATGATTATTCTAGATATTGTAGAGTATATTGCTGAAGGCAAAGAATAATGCAGAGGATGCTTTTATGAGGTTCAAGGCGGAAGTAGAAAATCAATTGGAAAGGAAGATTAAAAGATTGAGATTTGACAGAGGAGGTGAATATGGTTCCGTCTCTTTGAAGGAATTCTGTGAGAAGAATGGGATAGTGCATGAGTTAAGTGCTCTGTGCATGCCTCAACAGAATGGTATAGCTGAATGAAAGAATAGGACTCTCAAGGATATGATGAACGCAATGCTTTTGAGCTTTGGGATATCCGACGACATGTGTGGGGAAGCAGTTCTTACAGCATGTCATATACTTAATCGCCTACCTCACAAGAAGTTGGACAAAACTCCATATGAGATGTGGAAGGGATATCTGCCAAATTTGAGTTATCTTCGAGTGTGTGTGTGTGTGTGTGGGGGGGGGGGGGTTGGCGAAAGTGAGAATTCCTGATATTAAGAAGACTACTATTGGCCCCAAGACATTTGACTGTGTCTTTGTTGGGTATGCAGGAAACAGTGCTTCTTACAGATTTATGGCTCTGAGTGATCGCACCATTTCAGAATCACAGGATGTAGAATTCTTTGAGAACATTTTCTCATTTTAAAAATGTGGTTCTCATGAGCGTGTAGCTATAGGAGCATCAGAGGATCCAAGCTCATCAACAATAGTCCCTAGACAAGTACCACCTGTCGACGAAGTTCAGAAGAAGTTAGAGTCAAAGAATTGAAACCAATTTTGGACCTGACTTTATTACCTCATATTTGGCTGAGGCTGAAGTATCTGACTCATCAAGTGTGCAACTGTGTGCCTTCATGATTGATGATGATCCTCGGACTTATGATGAAGCTATTCATTCAGTGGATGCTAGTTTCTGGAGGGAGGCAATAAAGAGTGAGCTTGACTCCTTGATTGGGAACGGAACTTGCAAACTGGTTGAGTTACTTAAAGGATGCAAGCCTATTACATGCAAGTGGATCTTTAAGAAGAAAATGAGACCTGATTGTTCCATTGAGCGGTTCAAGGCAAGACTGGTAACAAGAGTGTTTACCCAGAAAAAGGGGATTGATTTTTTTGACACTGCTTCTCCTGTGACGAAGGTTAGAACAATTAGGATATTGATTGCTCTGGCTTCCCTGCATGACCTTCTTATACATCAGATGGACATCAAGACAACCTTTCTGAATGGAGATCTGGATGAGGAGATCTACATGAGTCAACCAGAAGGGTTTGTGTCAAAGGACAGGAAAGCAAAGTATGTAAGCTTCTGAAATCTCTTTATGAGTTGAAACAAGCACATTTACAATGGTATGAAAAGTTCAATTCTACCATGATTGGTGATGGGTACGTAGTGAATGCCTCTGACACATGTGTTTACTCGAAGATGACTATGTTGTCATATGTCTCTATATTGATGATATATTGATCTTCAGCAAAAGTATGGATGCAATAAACGCAACGAAGAAGTTCTTATCATCCAAGTTTGAGATGAAGGATTTGGGAGAGGCAGATGTCATTCTAGGGGTAAAGATATTGATATTTAAGTATATAACCCTTACTTGCTCGGAGAAAGATATTCCAAGTCATTTGTGGGGGGATCGTAGGATGAATGCCTTAAAAAAAGGCTCCTTGTCTCATATCGGTTAGAGACAAAAGAATAGATGGGTTTAAATACAGTTACCCTCCTATGGGTTTATGTAGAGTTGTTGAGGAGATGTGCTTGATCCACATGCGCGCCGCCTTCATCGCCTGGCCCGGTCTCGTCCGATCTGGTCCACACGCATGCCCACCTGGCCCGGTCCAGTTCGGTCATTCATGTGTGTGCACCGCGGGTTACCCCCTTGTGGACTATCTTATCTTTTGGGTTAACGGAAAATTTATTTTATGCATAAATAAATTTTTTGGTCTCTCTAACTTGTAAAGAAAGAAGTATTTTTCGTGGGCTAAGACGTGTATGCATTTTCGGGAAACGTTTGAGATTCCAGAGACGTGTGGGACTCTTAAGAGATCGTGTTTAAGTGGGAAATAAACTTTTGTAATTCCCATCTATAAATATGGTTATCTCTTAGGGTCCGTTTACTGCATGAGATCCGGTGTGATTGGGGTAATTATTGTCCTCCGTAACTACTTTCGCAACTGTTTACTGCCATTTTGATTCAGAGCATTTTTTTGGTCAAACTACGGTAATCCACCTCATTTTTCGGCCTGGTGGATTAGAGTCGTTAAGTCGATGCCCCGATTTTGATTTGATTGGGAGAGTTAAAATTTCCTTGCTTGCCAACTGACAAAAACACCCTCGTCCGAATATCAGTATATCAAACGGCACAGCATCTCTCCATCGGTTTTATCTCCCGCTCGGTGCCAAAAATCGACCGCAAACGAAGAACCCTAGTTCTCCACCTCCGGATTTTCAGCCCCAATCAAGCCTTTTAATCAAAACAGCTCAAGAACATAAAAGTAAATCACTCTCATTTTATAGATCTGAGTTTTTTTTACGTCCAAATTTAAATGATTTGCATAAACCCTAATTCTGTACTCAACAAATTCGTTCAATATTTGATAAATTTCAGCCTTTCTGTGGAATTCTATTTCGGGAAATAGCTTTTTTTTCTAAATTCGTTCTTTAGGGTTGTTTGCCCATTCTTATTCGTTTTTGTTTAAGCAAAAATAATCGTTTTTTGGTTATGTTTGCCTGGTTTTTTATCGATTCAGTATGTTGGTTTTTGATTTGCATATTTTGTGCTCGTCTTCTGAAGATTTCATGTTCGTTTACGACTTGAATTCGCAGATGAAGAAAGGCAACTTCAAAACTCCCCGCGGCAAAGGAAAAGCAGCTGCACCTGAAAAATCATCAGATCAAATGGATGTCTGCAACATTTCTGAGCCAGATATTCAAAACAATTCCCCGTACATGCTTGGTAGGCGACCAAGGGCAAATGTAGAGAATATTTCAGACCCTTTAGACGTAAGATCTGAGTATGCAGCAACAAATGGGGAACACGTTGAGTCTTAGGAAGAACAGCAAAGTGAAAGCTCCACCAAAGCCCATGCAAACAATGTAAACAGCAACAGTGAAGCTGAAGGTTTTTGTCGAGGGAGGGCTAAGGGGAAGAAGCGGGTCTAGCTCAAAACCGAGGAAGAGGCATTGATAGATGCGACAAAGCACCTTGTCAAAGAAGGAATGAGGTCCCAAGGAGGGTTCAAGCCTCGTTTCCTTATCTCATGTACTGAACGAATTGGCAGGAGCATCCCGGGGAGCACTATTAGGGCTAATCCACATGTGAAATCTAAACTTTACATGTGGAAGAAGATCTATGATCTTCTCTCATACTTTATGGGCATGAGCGGGGTATCAGTTGACCCTACTACGCATTAGGTTGTTGTGGAGGACGCTTCTTTGTGGGATGGAATCATCAGGGTAAGATTATGTTTCTGTTTCTATTATGTTAATTAGGTTTTTGTTCGTATTATGTAGTTTATATTTTTGTTTCTATGCTGTACATTATGTTTCTGTTAACAATTGTGTACTATATTGTGTTTGTAGACCAATCCAGACTTTAGGGCTTTAAGGAGAAAACAATTTTCCCTATACAACGATTGGTGTGAGATCTTTGGAAAGGACAAGGCGATAGGGGGTATGCAAGGGACTCCAGTGACATTGTTGAGACATATGACACTATTGATGAGTCTGATGAGATGCACTGTAGTGAGGAGAGTGCTCCTAGGGCAAAGAGGAATAGAGGAAAACGTTTCATGGCCGCAGAGGATGAGAAGACTAAGTGCTACTCAGAGATCCGGTCGTTTGTCCACACCCTACAGACTCCTGTGAATCCACCTTTGGATATAGCGAAGCGTCTAATGGAGGAATAATATCTATAAATTATGGACGTGGACTGCTATCGTATCCCACCTCCTCAACAACGCTTCTTCCCGTCAGATGTGGATGATTCTAGAGCCGGACATACATGAAGAGTGGCTAGCATATCTCGTCGACCAAATCAATTTCGAAATGAGGAAGATGTCTCCAAAAGGAAAGGGAAGGGGGAAGTGAACTGTTGACGAACTTGTTTGCTGTTGAACTTGTGTTTTGGATACTCATATTTGAACTTGTCTTGTGGCTGTTGAACTTGTGTTTTGGAACTTGTAGTTTTTTATCAGGTCGTTACGTATATTTGCATGTTTTGCTATGCTGTGTAGATCCCCTGTTTTGGATATGCTGTGTTGCATGTTTTGGCAGCTGTGGTTTTGGTATGACCTGAAAAAATAGATTTGAAGCTTGAAATGCAAAACAGGGGTATTTGGTTCTGTGGTTTTGTTTCTTGAAATCTTGTTTACATCGTTTGAGATTGATAATATGTGTAAGTGATTGTATTTCAAAATAGGGGTATTTTGGTCTTTTTACCGTCATTTAACTGTTCCATCAATCCAAATTCACCTCAAAGTAAACACGCTAAATCATAACTAACTCTATCAAAATCCACATTGAAAATCTGTTTATTGCGTTTGATATTGATTTGGCTAACTACCCTAATCAAAATCCACCTGAAAACGATTCTTGGACAGTAAACGAACCCTTAGGGTTAAACATACATTGAACAGAGCAGCCTGCTATACGAAAAGTAATTCTTCTCTCCAAGTTCCTGTTCGAGCAAAGGTTGGTGTCTTCTCCACCTACCGGCCACGAGTGCACGTGTTCGGGAGTTGATGTGTGAACATTCGGGAGCGACCGGCATTCATACAATTAGCATCACGATTATGCCGAAATCACTTTTAAGACAGTAACAACGACCACAATACAACGCTAAAAGATTTTCAATAAATTTGCGTTTTTCAAATAAATTGCAGTATATCTCCGACAAGGGTCCAGGAACTGTAGTAAAAATTAGCAAAGTTTTATCAATGCGCGCAGCCAAGCAGGTGTCGCCCTCCTTAACATCCCACACAAAAAGTCATGTTGAAGTTATTAATACCCCAAACCCAGAAAAAGGAAATGAAAAAACAATGGAAGAAAGAGGAAAGAGCGACAGCACGAAACATGGTCTGGTTTGTTTAATTCTCGAAGCGTGTTTCCCCCACTTTATTATCCCCATCATCATGATATCACATCATATCATGCTCTAGCCACCGCCTCTTCTCCCACTACTTTGCTCGCAGGAAAACATCATGATGATATCCGCAACTGGACGAACAGATCGACCGAGACAAACTTATCATCATTGTTCCAAAGAAAACAAGGCAAAAAGTTGCATAAATATGGACATCCACTCACAGGCAGCTGTCAAAGGTGAACTACGTAATGGCAGAGCTGTTGGAGGAGGAAAGCTCGGTGAAAGGGGATCCCTTTTGTTGCAAAGGGTTTGAGCCAGAAAAAAAATCGACCTTTTCTTTCTTTGTTCATGGGGAATCAAGCATCATGGTCCGAATAGATCGAGATGGTAGATTTGTTTTTTGGGATTTTGAGAAATGGGTTTCTAGTTGGCTTTTGTTTGCTTGGTTTTGTCGCGGATCTGCACCTTACGTTCGTCATGATTTTCTCCGATGTTTTTTTTTTGGGTCTAGGGTTTGCAACCTTCAAATTAGGGTTTGATCTGTGCTTTGTTCTACTATTTTCCGATTTTCGATTGACTAGCTTATTACCATCTAAGATTTGTAAGACTAAAGTTTTACAGGACTTGTCGGGTTAGATAGATGAGGATTCACTCTCTGTAGACAAAAAAGTGAAGTGATCTGCATTATAGCCTGTAATAAAGTGAGTACGACTCAAAGTTGATGCTTGTTATAGCATTCCTGCTTTTGTTTGTGCAATAATCATCAAACGGGTGAAGATTAGAACAAGCAAAGTGTAGTAAGAGGATTATAGTCGTCCTATTGCGTTTCTGTCAGATGAAAGAATCATGTTTTTTTCGTCTACATCTTCCTGTCCGTGATTATATTTGTAGGATTGAATTCTACTGATCTGATAATTGATTGTATCTTTATGGCGGAAGCCTGGTTAATTGTAATATTCTGGTTGAATGGATCTTCAAACGGAGCTACCAGAGTCCCGCTGGTATTCCACAACTCAAGGCTCTCATTCCGAGATGATGAGGCAGCACTTCGAGAAAATTATTGAATACTGAGTTTTAACACATGAGAAGAGAATACAACATAGTCTTAAAGTTTCTCTGTTAGGGTTTGTGTCAATCTCCTTGTTTATAATAGGAGTAGACATGGGCCAATATGAGCCATAGCCTATTTAATATAATAATTATCTAAATTGCAATTAAACACATTAAGTGTAATTTAATCTTTAATTAAATTGTGTCATAATTATGTTAATGTCCAACAGCTCTCACTCGGCTATATAAGTCGTATTGTTTATCGTAATAATATATTTATCTTACAACTTACACTCGGCTACACAAGTTACATCCTAACAACTCCCACTTGGCTACACAAGCTGCAATGGGTTTTCAAACTTGTTAGGGTTAAAGAGAAAAGAGACGCAAGGATTAACGTGGAAAAAATTTCCCCAATGTAGAGAGGAAAAAAATCACGGAAAAACAATCCTATTATGAAGTGTCATCGAGTACATGTACATGATGACCTATTTATAGGTACAAATAAATAGAGTCCTAATTAGAGTCATATTCTAACAAATCTCCCTTTGACTCTACATCCATAGAAATATTTTCCATGAATCCCGAAGGGTACTAAGCTCCGTGAATACCAATCAAGTCAAGGCAATGCTTGAACTTGGTATTAGATAATGGTTTTGTAAGCATGTCTGTAAGATTCTCGTCAGTATGTATCTTTGCCACAATAATCTTGCTTTCATCAACGACTTCATGGATGAAATGGTACTGATATCAATATGCTTGGTCTTGGCATGATACATATAATTTTTGGTCAAACAAATAGCACTGTGGCTATCACAATAAATAGTAATAACATCCTGTGGAACACCAAGTTCAGAAACCAGACCTCGCAACCAAATAGCTTCTTTGACACCTTCAGTAG
>JAOYMZ010001260.1:0-25152 GCA_025802335.1 Pinguicula primuliflora | reverse complement strand
CCTGATATTGTGGGATCTGCTGCTTGTCATTAGCTTGACATAGTTGACATAGTTGCTGCCTGATTGCTTAACAGTAGCGAAACCTTTGTTTGTTCATTAACTCTCTTAACATGGCTAAGCCCAACAAATTGGATTATGTTTGGACTATTTCCCGCATGTTGGGCTCTGTTTCTTTAATACCCAAGAAAATTACCTGCCCGATATGCATCAGTTCACGTCCAGTTCGCTCATTCTCACGTCCAGTTCGCTCATTCTCAGTCTTACAGTCCCTGGTTCTTTCCTATTCTCTCTGATCCTCTGAAGACTATCCTGCTTCTCAAGCCTATTGTCTGCCCCATATTTGTGAAGCCCCTATACTTTGGAGTTCTTTTCCACTCCTTTTTTCTCAGGTTTCTTTCTCAACTTTTAGGTTTTGTTATTGTTAGGTGATGAGTTTGTTTATTGTTGATTCTTAATGGGTTATTGTTGGTGCTTAATGGGTTATTGTTGATTCTTGATGGTTTTGTTGACATGAGACTTGAACAGATTTTGCCTAAGATTTTATCATGAGGCCTCCATTGTTCTTTCTTAGATTGTGTTGTATAAGGATTTTCGTTACTCTATGAAAGTGGTGTTCATTACTCTATCAAAATGCTATATATAAAATAGCATCGATTAAGTGCTATTCTTAAGGGTGTTAAAGAGCTCACCTACAAATCTACAATTCAGGTTACAATTAAGTGAATAAACACCAGATGGCTTTGATTTAATTGATAGCTCTTTTTAGCAACAATAATACATGTACATAATTAGGTATAACCGGACTGATTTCTTAGCTGGTTGCTTACACACACTCTCAGCAGAGTTGTAGGCTATCAATTATGTTTTCTTAATTTTGGTTTCACTGATAAGAAGATGTTGATAAGAAGATTATGATTTCAGTTCTGCTTCTGTTCATTCGATGCCTCCCCTCGGCTCTCAAGACTTCTCGTTCTCAGAGCCATCGCACCCCAATTTTTTGAAACAGGTTCGTGTCTTCTTTCCTTTTTCGTTCTGGTTTTGTATTTATTTTATTGCATTGGGCCCTAAAAAAGGGGATAGGTTGTTGATCGTGAAACATTTTCAGTGTATGCTTTTTTGTTCCTTGGCATTGCATCATGATAGTTAATTTGGCACTATGAGTTGTATTGTATTTATGATTTTTGCCTTCTACAGATTTATGGGTCCGCTGTTTTTGCAACCATGCACATCAGCCACATTTGTTTGGGGGCGTGAGAAAAAGTATATCACAAAGTCCTCTGTTAGAACATTTGTTTGCAAGCATGAGTTGTCGGTACTTAAGGTGAGCGCTGCCCCTTATTGCTACTTGAAATTGTTCCCATACTAGTATATAACCCGTGGCTGAAGCACGGTCCGTAGTTCGAATTTGTTAAATTCAAGCTACATGGGTTGTTTTGTTTGTTCTGAAAGAAAAAAATAGATATGCATTCTTGTAATGTTCAAATAATTCATGAATGCACATCACATTTACAATAATGCTTCATGAAACACAACACTTGCCGTGGTATTTGCACCATCTTCGGATAATAGGACATTGATCTGGTCGGATGATGTAACTCTAGATAATGCCACGTACGCTTGCCCGTGGCTAAACACTGGAGTGCTGAAGTCAAACCCCACAGACCTTACAGATTGTCTCTGTGTTTTGTTAATTGGTAATACTTTTACATCATGGTCATGGAAATCTGTTTGAGATCATTCTACATACTCTCCATGTTGTCATGTAGTCAGTGATTCTCTCTCGGTGCTCCATGGCTACTTGTTTCAATAGCTATTCTAACACAACGGTATTGGAAGCTGATTAAAAATACACATCTCGTACCTTGCCAATACTTTGGCGCCCATTAGCAAGATTCTCAAATTCTGAATGCACGGATTCAAAAAATAGAAGAAGAGTATGAATTGGGAATTCAATTGCAGATAGACAAATAAATGTGATACGAAATAAGATGGACAGAAATCCAAATCAAAGAATTACCTTGCGATTAGATAATCTTGGCAATCATCAAACTTGAATACGAACATGAACCATAACAACTGCAAACATCAAAAGTCCCTCTTCACCATTATCATCCGTTCTCAGGACAACGAATATCCAATTCGAAAACTTTCACGTTTAATCTCGTGAAAGACATGAGTGTGTGTTTTTAGGTTTACTCATTTTGTCAGATTATGGGGTCAATTCAATCAAACATAATTCAAAAATCGAACCCAGACAAACATAATTCGAACAGAACAAACATAAATCGAAAACCATAACCTAGATGGAGACTACGTGCAGAATCTGCGGGAGATGATGTCGCCAGAGATAATGACGCAGAGAATGAAGGATGCGGTGCCTATGGGAGAGAGTGAGCGCAAGAATTTAATCTGAGAGCCACCGAAAACCATAACCTAGATGGAGATTACCTGCAGAATTTGCGGGAGATGATGTCGCCAGAGATAATAACGCAGAGAATGAGGGATGCGGTGCCTGCGAGAGAGAGTGAGCGCAAGAATTTAAACTGAGAGCCACCGATTGAATAAGAACCGATTCGAAGACAAACCCATTGGAAAAGAAAGATAGAAATAAAACGCAGCTCCTAGAAACAGAAGAGAGGAGAACACGGAACGTGGGAGAAGAAACACAGCAGAAGCGCGTTTTAATTTGAAAGATTACAAAAGTATATTTGAAAGAACCTTTCTTGTTTTAATATACAGACTAGCTTATAACACGTGGCTGAAGCCACGGTCCGTTATTTTAATATTTTAAATTCATAAAATAAAAATTATTTATTTAGGTATAAAAAAACTAAAGTAGATAATTATATCAAACCAAACCAAACATATCCAGTAAATCCCGCCCTTAGACAGGGTCTGAGGAGGGTAGGATGTACGCAATCATACGCATACCCCTTAGCATGATGGAGAGATGATTTCCGTGGAGACCCCCAGCCCGAAAAATAAAATAATAATAATAAACCACTTACCCCAACCACGATTCATGCACTACATACATACCATGTAACTCTAGATAAGTCTATCTTTAACTTATAACTCATGGCTGAAGTCACAGTTCCTGATTTGAATATGTACCATATTTGTAAATTAAAAATCATTAATAATGTAAAAATAATATTAAAATAACAAACATCAAAGCAATATCAAAATATCAAAATATCAAAATGAATATTAAATTGAAGTGCACGATTCAGTGACAATTATAGTAGTGTTTGTTTTTACCAACTGGACATATTTATCGAATAATTAGGATTTTACAATAAGATGATAGAAAAAGTGATATTAATTTAATAATATTAAAAAAAACTCAATTCCTACGTTACCACATTTTGCAATGCCAATTCAGTATTAATGAGAAAGAACTTTGCCAAAAAAATCATTAATGAGAAAAACATTCTAAACACACTCCCACAGTTAGCTCGACTGAAATTAAAGTGCGAGTCATGGTTCGAACATGTAAATACAAATGATAAACTAATTAACAAAAAAAATACAAATACAAACTTACACAATACATACTATTTTTCTTCCAATCTTTTGTGTCTCTCAGTTGCAACTTGCAAGCAGATACCACACAATGGTCAAGGTCCACACCAATATAGATATGAAATCGCTACTAAAATCTTTTTTCTCGTCATTTTCCTGTAGTGTTAGTATTGGGTACAAAATCATAAGTTGAAACATCTCATGATCATTGTAGGCTTTTATTATGTTCAAAAGGGAGAACATAATAAACCCAACTTGGATATTTGTATACAGTTTCTTATTTTATTCGAATCAAACTTGGATTTGTTGATACGAAAATATGCAGTGATTGGCCCAGCTATTGCTCCAACAAGTAAATTGAGAATAAAGGTGACATACCAAACTTTATGGGTTTAAAAAAATGCAGTTTGCTTATATATGACAGATTGTTTTCTAAAAAATATTCGGCACGAAATTATGGAAACGGTCTCGATTTTAAATTTTATATTAATGCCTAATAAATTGTTTGTTGAGCAGTATATTTAATTGTTTTTTTTTAGGGAGAACGGGTTTTTTTGTTATTTGGCTAGTTATGATAAATATCCCAACATTTTAACCAGAATTTTTCTGGTAAGCACGATTTTATTAGTAAAAAAACGTTTCTTCCATAATGCACGGCAAACTAGAAACACCTCCAACGTAGAAGCATCTCTCCCTCTACTTTTAGATTATAGGCCAAAACAACTTTTGCACCGCAGAAGCAGAAACAGTTCTGACAAACACTCAAAAAAAAAAAACTACGGTGCAATCTTCATAGGCAGCTTATATAAGCTGTTGCAAACACTTTCATAGTATATGAGGCACATACTCCAACATATTTTAAATATTTTTCTTTTTTTATTGTTATTGTTAAATTTATAGTTTAATTTTTTTTCATGAAATCCTTATTGCCTCCGGTCATCCTCTGCCTAAAGTCGTGCACCTAACACACTAACCATGGGTAATATTTTTTGCCCAATGTTTTCTTATGACCACTTCACGTGATTGTTGCTGAAATGAAAGGCGCGGATATACAGTGACGTCAAATGGTTCAGTTCACAGAGAACGGATCCGCCCTGATCTATTTTCTTTCTAAATTCATGTTTCGAAACTCTAGTAACTAATGTGATGTTCTCGATACAAGTCCAGCGGATGTAAGCCCATGTAACAGAAACAGGCCCAGATAAAATCTAAGCCCGGAAGCTAACTCATAAACTCATATCCCCGAGTAACAAACCAGGAAAACTCGTAGTTTGAAGTCAGGCACGCCAAATTCTCCGTAAATGAATTTCAACCTCTAAGCTATAAAGAATACAGCCCGGTTGACAATTCGACAAGTCATTAAGCATAAGAGCTAGGACTTGATATTAATTTTAACATCATCTGGCATTTTGATTATTCGGGACATGCACGGGTGCATAAAAACAAGAAGACACAAGTTAGTGTAACGAAGTAACATGTCATGTGCCCAAAATCACTAAAATCTCTACCTTTTTGGGTACATGACCCAAAAATGGATTACAAACGTACCTGCAGTAGCAAAACAGGTATATAGTATAGCAAGACAGAATATAAACAATATCAGATACCAGAACTCATGCCCAACCGTTCAATACATAATTTCAGTTTCAAATTAGTCACCACTTTAGTTCCCATATCAGCAGGATTAATAGTAGTATCAATTTTTCCAAGCAGAACCTGTCTATCAGCTACTATGTCTCTAATAAAATGAAGCTTAACATCTATATGTTTAGACATTTCATGAAAAACAGGATTTCTATTTAAATGTATAGCAGAATGAATATCACAGAAAATAGTCCCAACATCAGACATAATTTTGCATCCAGAAAGTAAACCTTGAAGCCACATACATTCTTTAAAAGCATCAATAAGTGCAATATAATCTGATTCAGTAGTACTTAAAGCAACAATGTGGTGTAATTGGGATTTCCAACTAATACAGTTCCCACTTAACAAAAATTGATAACATGTAGTAGATTTCCTAGAATCTAGGTCTCCTGCATAATCAGAGTCAACAAAGCCACATAAACCACTTTGATCAGAGTTTTTCCTAAATAGAAGTCCTAAATCAGACGTACCACGAAGGTATCTAAGTACCCATTTCAAAGCTGACCAGTGTTCAAGACCCGGATTAGACTTAAAACGGCTTAATAATGAAACAGCATATGAAAGATCAGGTCTAGTACTAACCATTGCAAATATAAGAGAGCCTAAAACATTTGAATATGGCACATTTTCCATGTCTAGAGTTTCTGAAGGAGTAGAAGGACACTGAGATTTACTGAGTTTAAAATGCAATGCAATAGGGGAAGATGACTATGTTACTAATAAGATAACCAACCATCTTATTAGCGTTATAAAGAACAAGAATCCAAGAAATAAAACATTTGACATTAAGCCCCACACTGTGAAGAATCATTTGTGGGTATTTGTCAACTTGCTCATTCCTGCCTTTGATTCACAAACAAAAGAGACTCTGACACTTCGTGCGCACAAATTTGGCTCTTCCTGGGATTTCTCTCCAAAATTCCTAGACAAAGGTGACTGGTCAGTTCCCAACTCCAGTCTGTTCTGTTCTATTGCTAGTGATCTATTGTGATTTAATGATTTTATCACTCAAATGCAGTTGTCAAGTCTGATATAATGAAGAATATTGAGGAATGGACAGAATTTAAACAATCAAAAGATCGCAAGAAAATAGATGGATCGAAGAACAAAGGAATCTACGGACTAGCCAAGCTAGCTGATGCCGATCAAGCTGGAAAGAGGGATTCTGAGGAATGCACCTTAATCTTGACAGAAGAAGATTCTGCGAAGGCACTAGCCGTAAGTTGCTAAGTTTATGTAACGACTCCAAGGATCGTTGTCGAGTAGAATGTTAGGACTAGGCTTAATCCCTGTACTCTCAGAAGGACACACCCTTGCATAACAATTTATAGGAGCACAACACTCACCAAATCTCAACTATGAGCTCCAACAACTTTATTCATTTCTTAGCTTGATTCCATACTCTCCTTTATATAGAAGGAGAAATAGACTAGAGAAGTAAATAACTAAGTGTTTCAACATCCCTTGTTCTTTGAATAGTCTTTGATGCATTGTATCTGCTTCCTTCCTTGACTCCATTTCTTTTACTCTAGCTCATAACAGTTTATTGGTGGTAATCTTGAACCATTTCTTGAATCCGCTGCAAACTATGGAGGTGGGTATTGACCATTTTTTTTTATGCTAGCGAGTAATATGTTCACAAAATTCTTGGCATGAAATTCTAGAAAATGTTTTGAAGTGGAATAGCTTTCCATTCAATTCCACCTTCACTCCCTTTCCAAGACATCCAGCAATATCGATTACTCGCTTCTTCATCAGGGACACCACATCTTCCTCCAGATATGACATGCTGAATTTTGCCAAATCTGGCTTGAAAGTAATCTTTGTCCAATTGTCGCTGGCTTTGTATTTTTCTATCTCAGGGTCCGATTTCGCTCCCATGTTGTCAGTGAAGACCTTCACAATTAACACAACAATGCATCTGCTTTAGGCACTTCAAGCCAAAACATAGGCCAGACAGAGAATAACAATAACACTACTAAAAATCTGGAAATAGAGATGTTGGAGAAAGTCCTTGCAGATAATTTGCATCAAACTTCTTGATGATTTGTGTGGGATGCGTGAATATATCTACTGCTAAACATGTAAGCAATAACTCAGCTAACTCAGCACTGTTGTCTGTTAGTGATATCTTACAGTTTACTATCTTGTGGCCAGAAACATATACAGTACACCCGATGAAGACTGGCCCAATGGCACTCCTACTATGGTATGGTCTATGAAAGTTGGAGACAACTGACGATGAAGAGCTGCTAAACTAAAATTATTCAGGAGGATGTGCAAGATTGTTGTGATTTGACGAAGAAGAGAACATACTAGACCAGCAGTAGCATGCTATTGCAGAGGATGTAGTGCAACATACTGAAGTTAAGGCAACTGCTCAACTTAATCACCAATCAACAGGGACGAAGACACAACAGATCATAAAAGCCACAAGGAGTCCATTCCAACATAACATAACAAATTAATAACAAAACACAGATATCACAGTGAAACAAGTTGCAAAGACAGGACTCATAAATATTCTGTCCACCCAATTGTAACCTTGGAATCTTGAGGCTACAAAATCATGGAAATTGATAATACTTCTAGATGGAAGAATAGGAGTGAAAAACATTTTATTCGTGAAAAGAGAAAATATTTGAATGGAAAGAGCTTACATTTTCGTGTGTGGATTATGACCTTTTATTCCATCCTTTTTCAAAATCTGTTGCAAAAATCAGATTGATGGCCAAATCCTGACAAAAAGAACATTTTTTAGTGTTGGGATGGAGTTGCAATCGGTGTGTTGGGGGATTGAGGCACCAACCTAGCACTTCAACATTGTAGCATAAAATAGAAATGGAACAAATTTATTTTTTACTTTTTCTGTCTTGCATCTCTGTTTTGCAGTGAAGACTAGAAATAGACTGACATCCTCCTTTCTGGAGTTTCATTGCAAGAAAGATAAGTGTTTTGGCCATTATATATATAATAGTATAAAGTTAAGAAAATAAAAAAGTAAAATGTAAAAAGTCAAAACCAAAAGTAACTAATATGTTTCGAACATGTAAATATAAATTATAAATGAATTTACAAAATAAATTAATTAATTAACAATAAAATATAAATACAAACGTACAAAATACATACTATTTTTCTTCCAATCTTTTGTGTTTGTCGGTTGCAAGCAGATACCACACAGTGATTAAGGTCCACACCAACACAAATATTTTTTTTATGCAAAGTAAAAGGAAATTAACTTCTGTTGTTTAGTACTGGAAAACGAGTGGCCTTTATATAGGCATACATAAGAGATCATGAAAGCAAGAAATCAGGACTGAATGTAGACTAAGTCTGTCCTGCAACATAGCAACTGAAACTTAAAGGAAGACATTGGTTACTGACTCCAGAGAAAACCCATTGTTCACTAGTTTGATGGTCTGGTCTATTCAAGCAAGTCTTCCTTCCAACTCTATGATGTCATCTTCGATTAGCAGTGGGGGGTACAGGTCGAGTTTGTGACTAGCAACCATCTGATCTGGTCTTGGCCCTCAGCCCAAGAAGATGACTGGGATCCGGGGAAAATTGTGCCTGACCAAACACAAATCCCGATTTACTCGGCAGTAATCGAGAATATTGTTGTAGGTGCTAGTGGAAACACGACCACGTTGTTGCTCCGATCCCTCCGTATGCATCGAATCATGTTGACACTGTTGTACGATGAACTCACGGCCCATCCTTTATCCAAGAAACTATGCTGATTTCGCCTGTAATCACCGTCCCGCAGCAAAAAATGCATGGAAACCGTGCTCCTCCTCCGCCATGAGAATCGCGAGCAGTTGAGTTGAGCTGAGCGGGAATTTGTAATTTGTGGGTCCAACACAGATACCAACATACATATTATATCACTGCTAAAATCTTTTTTCTCATCGCTTTCCTATAGTGTTAGTATTCGGTACAAAATCAGAAGTTGAAGCATCCCAGTATCATTGTTGGCTTTTATTATGTCCAACAGAAAGAAAATAATAAACCAAACTTGGATATTTATATAGAGTTTCTTATTTGCATCAAACTTGGACTTGTTGATACAAAAATATGCAGTGATTGCCCAACTATTGCTCCAACAAGTACATAGAGAATAAAGGTGACATACCAAGCTTTACGTATTGAAAAATGCAGTCGGCTTATATATGACCACCTCACAATGAGCCACGAAGAAGAGAAGTCGGGTCAAATCAGACCAATGGGTATCCAGACCTTTGTAAGTCACATTACCCACCAAACACACAGATATCACAGTGAAACAAAATGCAAATACAGGACTCATAATTATTCTGCCCACCCAATTGTAACCTTGGAGGCATGTGACAACAAAATCATGAAAATTGGTAATACTTACAGATGAAAGGATAGGAGTGAAAAATATTTTTGTCTGTGAAGAGAGAGAATGTTTGAATAAGAAGAGCTTACATTTTCGTACATGGATTATGACCTTTTATACCATCATTTTTCAAAATCAGCTACAAAAATCCATGTTTCTTGCAATCGGTGTGTTGGGGAATTGAGGCACCAACCTAGTACTACAGCGTTGTAGCATAAAAATAGAAATGGAACAAATTTATTTTTTACTTTTTCTGTCTTACATCTCTTTTTTGCAGTGGAGATTGGAGAAATGCCCACATCCTCCATTCTCGAGTTGCATTGCAAGGAAGACACGTGTTTTAGTCAATTTATATGTTAAATAGTGCAAAGTTAATAAAATAAAAAAATAAAAAAAGTTAAAACTAAAAGTAAGTAATGGGGTTCGAACATGAAAATACAAAACTAAAAAATATAAATACAAACTTACAAAATACATCCTGTTTTCTTCCAATCTTTTGTGTCTGTCGGCTGCAAGCAGATACCACACAGTGGTCAAGGTTCACACCAATACAGATATTAAATCACTACTAAAATCTTTTTTCTCGTCACTTTCCTGTAGTGTTAGTATTGGGTACAAAACCAGAAGTTGAAGCATCCCAGTATCATTGTAGGCTTTTATTTCAACAAGGAGAACATAATAAACTCAACTTGGATTTTTATATAGAGTTTCTTATTCGAATCAAACTTGGACTTGTTGATACTAAAATATGCAGTGATTGGCACAGGTATTGCTCCAACAAGTAAATTGAGAATAAAGGTGACATACCAAACTTTACGGGTTTAAAAGAATGCAGTTTGCTTACATATGACAGCCACACAAAGAGCCACGAAGAAGAGAAGTCATACCAAAACAGACCAATGGATATCCAACCCTTTGTAAGTCACATTACCCACCAAACACACACACACACACACATATATATATATATATCACAATGAAATAAGTTGCGAATACCGGACTCATAATTATTCTGTCCACCCAATCGTAACCTTGGAAGCCTGAGTCTACAAAATCATGAAAATTGGTAATACTTCCAGACGGATGAACAAGAGTGAAAAACATTTTGTTTGTGAAGAGGAAAAATGTTTGAATGTGAAGTGCTTACATTTTTGTGTGTGGATTATAACCTTTTATGTCATCCTTTTTCAAAATATGTTGCAAAAATAAGTATTTTTTTTGCAATCGGTGTGTTGGAGGATTGTGGCACTAACCTAGCTCTACAACATTGTAGCATAAAAATAGAAATGAAACAGATTTAGTTTTTACTTTTTCTGTCTTGCATCTCTGTTACGCAGTAGAGATTGGAGAGAGGCTGACAACCTCCATTCTCGAGTTGCATTGCAAGGAAGATAAGTGTTTTGGTCAATTTATATATTAGATTGTACAAAGTTAAGAGAATAAAAAAGTAAAATGTAAAATGTCAAAACTAAAAACAAGTAACACAGTTCTAAATACAAATTATAAATTAATTAATAATAAAATATAAATACAAACTTAAAAAATACATACTATTTTTCTTCCATTTTTTTTGTGTCTGTCGGTTGCAAACAGACACTACATAGTGGTCAAGGTCTACACCAACACAGATATTAAATCACTATAAGATCTTTTTTCTAGTCGCTTTCGTCTAGTGTCAGTATCAGGTACAAAATCAGATGTTGAGTATCCCAGCATCATTGTATGCTTTTATTATGTTCAACAGGGAGAACATAATAAACCCAACGTGAATATTTACCTACCAAAAAAAACACCCAACTTGAATATTTATATAGAGTTTCTTATTCGCATCAAACTTGGACTTGTTGGTACGAAAATATGATTGATTGCCACAGCTATTACTCCAACAAGTAATTAGAGAATAAAGGTGATACACCAAGCTTTACGTGTTGAAAAAAATGCAGTCTGCTTACATATGACAGCCACACAAAATGCCGCAAAGAAGAGAAGTCAGACCAAACCAGATCAATGGGTATCCGGACATTTGTAAATCACATTACCCACCAAACACACAGATATCACAGCAAAACAAGTTGCAAATACAGGACTCATAACTATTCTGTCCACCCAATCGTAACCTTGGAAGCCCGAGGCAACAAAATCATGGAAATTAGTAATACTTCCAAATGGAAGAACATGAGTAAAAAACATTTTGTTCATGAAGAGAGAAAATATTGAATGGGAAGAGCTCACATATTCGTGGGTGGATTATGTCCTGGTATGTCATCCTCTTTCAAAATCTGCTGCAAAAACCAGTGTTTTCTTGCAATCGGTGTGTTAGGAGATTGAGGCACCAACCTAGCACTGCAACATTGTAACATAAAAATGGAAATATACCAGATTTGTTTCTTACTTTTTCTGTCTTACATCTCTTTTTTTTGCAGCGGAGACTAGAGAGAGACCGACATTGTCCATTCTCAAGTTGCATTGCAAGAAAGATAAGTGTTTTGGTCATTTTATATATTAAATAGTACAAAGTTAAGAAAACAAAAAAAAATGTAAAAAGTCAAAACTAAAAGTAAATAACACTGTCCGAACATGTAAATACAAATTAAAAATTAATTAACAATAAAATATAAATACAAACTTACAAAATACATACTATTTTTCTTTCAATCTTTTGTAACTGTCGTTGCAAGCAGACACCACACAGGGGTCAAGGTCCACACCAACACATATATTAAATCACTACTAAAATATTTTTTTCTTCACTTTCCTATTGTGTTAGTATTGGCTAGTAAACCAAAAGTTGAAGCATCCCAGGATCATTGTAGGCTTTTATTATGTTCAACAGTGAGAACATAATAAACTCAAGTTGAATATTTATATAGAGTTTCTTATTCGCATCAAACTTAGACTTGTTGATATGATAATATGCACTGATTGCTACAGCTATTGCTCCAACAAGTAAATATAGAATAAAGGTGACATACAAAGCTTTACGTGTTGAAAAAAATACCGTCTGCTTACACATGACAGCCACACAAAGAGCCGCAAAAAAGAGGAGCCAGGCCAAACCAGACCAATGGGTATTCAGACCTTTGTAAGTCACATTAACCAACAGACGCACAAATATCACAGTGAAATAAGTGGCAAATACATGACTTATAACTATTCTGTCCACCCAATCGTAACCTTGGAAGCCTGAGGCTATAAAATCATGGAAATTGGTAATACTTCCAGATGGAAGAATATGAGTGAAAAACATTTTGTTCGTGAAAAGAGAAAATATTGAATTAGAAGAGCTTACTTTTTTGTGTGGATTATGACCTTTTATGTCATCATTTTTCAAAATCTGCTGTAAAAACTAGTGTTTTCTTGCAATCAGTGTCTTGCGAGATTGAGATACCAACCTAGCACTGCAACATTGTAGCAAAAATAGAAGTAGAAATAGAGCAGATTTGTTTTTTACATTTTCTGTCTTGCATCTCTTTTTTGCAGTGGAGACTGGAGAGATGTCGAGATCCCCCATTCTCGAGTTGCATTGTAAGGAAGATAAGTGTATTGGTAATTTTATATATTAAATAGTACAGAGTTAAGTAAATAAAAAAAGAAAATGTAAAAAGTCAAAAATAAAAATAAGTAACACGATTCGAACATGTAAATACAAATTATAAATTAATTTTAAAAAAAATATAAATACAAAATTACAAATACATACGGTTTTTGTTCCAATCTTTTGTGTATTTCGGTTGGAAGCAGATACCACACAGTGGTCAAGTTCCACACCAATACAGATATTAAATCACTACTAAAATCTTTTTTCTCGTAACTTTCCTGTAGTGTTAATATTGGGTACAAAACCAGAAGTTGAAGCATCTCGAAATCATTGTAGGCTTTTATTATGTTCAACAGGGAGAACATAATAAACTCAACTTGAATATTTATATAGAGTTTCTTATTCGTATCAAACTTGGACTTGTTGATATAAAAATATGCAGTGATTGCTATTGCTCCAACAAGTAAATAGAGAATTAAGGTGACATACCAAGCTTTACGTGTTGAAAAAAATGCAATCTGCTTACATATGGCAGCCACACATAAAGCTGCAAAAAAGAAGAGCCAAGCCAAACCAGACCAATGGGTATTCGGACCTTTGTAAGTCACATTAACCAACAGACACACAAATATCACAGTAAAACAAGTTGCAAATACATGACTCATAACTATTCTGTCAACCCAAATGTAACCTTGGAAGCTTGAGGCTACAAAATCCTGGAAATTGGTAATACTTCCAGATGGAAGAACCGGAGTGAAAAACATTTTGTTAGAGAAAATGTTGAATGAGAAGAGCTTACATTTTTGTGTGTGGATTATGACATTTTATGTCATCCTTTATTAAAATATACTGCAAAAATCAGTGTTTTCTTGCAATTAGTGTGTTGCGAGATTGAGACACCAACCTAGCACGGCAACGTTGTAGCATAAAAATAAAAATACAAATAGAACAAATTTATTTTTTTACTTTTTCTGTTTTGCATCTATTTCCTGTAGTGGAGACTAGAGAGATGCTGACATCCTCCATTCTCGAATTGTATTGAAAGGAAGACAAGTGTATTTATCATTTTATATATTAAATATTACAAAGTTAAGAAAATAAAAAAATAAAATTTTAAAACTTAAAAGTCAAAAATAAAAGTAAGTAACACGGTCCAAACATGTAAATACAAATTATAAATTAATTTACAATAAAATATAAATACAAACTTACAAAATACATACAGTTTTTCTTCCAATCTTTTGTGTCTGTCGGTTGCAAGCAGATACCACACAGTGATAAAGGTTCACACCAATACAGATAAAATCACTACTAAAATCTTTTTTTCGTCACTTTCCTGTAGTGTTAGTATTGGGTACAACACTCTAAGTTGAAGCATCCCAGGATCATTGTAGCCTTTTATTATATTCAACAGGGAGAACATAATAAACTCAACTTGGATATTTGTATAGAGTTTCTTATTCGCATCAAACTTGCTTGTTGATACTAAAATATGCAGTGATTGGCACAGGTATTGCTCCAACAAGTAAATTGAGAACAAAGGTGACATACCAAACTTTACGGGTTTAAAAGAATGCACTTTGGTTCCATATGACAGCCACACAAAGAGCCACGAAGAAGAGAATTTAGGCCAAAACAGACCAATGGATATCTGGACCTTTGTAAGTCACATTACCCACCAAACACACAGATATCACAGTGAAACAAGTTGCAAATACAGGACTCATAACTATTCTGTCCACCCAATTGTTACCTTGGAAGTCTAAGGCTACAAAATCAAGGAAATTGGTAATACTTCCAGATGGAAGAAAATGAGTGAAAAATATTTTGTTCGTGAAGAGGGAAAATGTTTGAATGGGAAGAGCTTACATTTTTCGTGTGTGGATTATAACCTTTTGTGTCATCCTTTTTCAAAATCTGCTGCAAAAATTTGTGTTTTTTGCAATCAGTGTGTTGGGGGATTGAAGCACCAACCTAGCATTGCAACATTATAGCATAAAAATAGAAATGGAACAGATTTATTTTTTACTTTTTCTGTCTTGCATCTCTGTTTTGCAGTGGAGACTGGAGAGAGACCGACATCCTCCATTGTTGAGTTGCATTGCAAGAAAGATAAGTGTTTTGGTGATTTTATATATTAAATAGTACAAAGTTAAGAGAATAAAAATGTAAAATGTAAGAACTAAAAGTAAGTAACACGGTTCGAACATGTAAATACAATCTATAAATTAATTAACAATAAAATATAAATACAAACTTACAAAATACTTCCTACTTTTCTTCCAATCTTTTGTGTGGTACCACACAGTGGTCAAGTGCACACCAACACAGACGTTAAATCACTATAAAATCTTTTTCTTGTCGCTTTCCTGTAGCTTTAGTATCGGGTATGAAACCACATGTTGAAGCATCCCTGCATCATTGTAGTCTTTTATTATGTTCAACAGGGAGAATATAATAAACTCACCCGGGACATTTATATAGAGTTTCTTATTCGCATCACACTTGGACTTGTTGATACGAAAATATTAGTGATTGCCACAGCTATTGTTCCAACAAGTAAATATAGAATAAAGGTGACTCAGCAAACTTTACGTGTTGAAAAAAATGCAGTCTGTTTACATATGACAGCCACACAAAGAGCTGTGAGGAAGAGAAGCTAGGGCAAACCAGACCAACGGGTATCCGGACCTTTGTCAGTCACATTACCCACCAAACACACAGATATCACAGTGAAACAAGTTGTAAGTACAGGACTCATAACTGTTCTATCCACCCAATCATAACCTTGGAAGCCCGAGGCTACAAAATCATGGAAATTGGCAATACTTCCAGATGAAAGAACAGGAGTGAAAAACATTTTGTTCGTGAAGAGAGAAAATGTTGAATGAGAATAGCTTACATTTTCGTGTGTAGATTATGACCTTTTATGCCTTCCTTTTCCAAAATCTGTTGTAAAAACCAGTATTTTCTTGCAATCGGTGTGTTAGGAGATTGAGGCACCAACCTAACACTGCAACATTGTAGCACAAAAATGGAAATCGAACTGATTTGTTTTTTTTTTAAACTTTTTCTATCTTACATCTCTTTTTTGCAGTGGAGACCGGAGAGAGACCGACATCCTCCATTCTAGAGTTGCATTGCAAGGAAGATAAGTGTTTTGGTCATTTTATATATTAAATCGTACAAAGTTAAGAAAATAAAAAAATGTAAAACGTCAAAACTAAAAATAACACGCTTCGAACAAGTAAATATAAATTATAAACTAATTAACAATAAAATATAAATACAAACTTACAAAATACATACAATTTTTCTTCCAATCTTTTGTGTCTGTCGGTGGCAAGCAGATACCACACACTGGTCAAGGTCCACACAACACAAATATTAAATCACTACTAAAATTATTTTTCTCATCGCTTTCCTGTAGTGTTAGTATTGGGTACAAAACCAGATGTTGAAGCATCCCAACATCATTATAGGGTTTTATTATGTTCAACAGGGAGAACATAATAAACTCAACTTGGATATTTATATAGAGTTTCTTATTCGCATCAAACTTGAATTTGTATAACTTGAATTTGTTAATACGAAAATATGCAGTGATTGTCACAGCTATTGCTCCAACAAATAAATAGAGAATAAAAGTGACATGCCAAGCTTTACGTGTCGAAAAAAAATGATGTCTGCTTACATATGACAGCCACACAAAGAGCTGCGAAGAAGAGAAGTCAGGCCAAACCAGACCAATGCGTATTCAGTCCTTTGTAAGTCATATTACCCAACAAACACACAGATATCACAGTGAAAAAAGTTGCAAAGACATGACTCATAACTATTCTGTCCACCCAATTGTAACCTTGGAAGCTTGAGGCTACAAAATCATGGAAATTGATAATACTTCTAGATGGAAGAACAGGAGTGAAAAATATTTTGTTCGTGGAAAGAGAATGTTCGAATGGAAAGAGCTTACATTTTCGTATGTGGATTATGACCTTTTATTCCATCCTTTTTCAAAATCTACTGCAAAAATTAGTGTTTTTTGCAATCGGTGTGTTGGGGGATTGAGGCACCAACCTAGCACTTCAACATTGTAGCATAAAATAGAAATGGAACTAATTTTTTTTTACTTTTTTTTGTCTTGCATCTCTGTTTTGCAGTGAAGACTAGAAAGGGGCTGACATCCTCCTTTCTCGAGTTGCATTGCAAGGAAAATAAGTGTTTTGGCCATTATATATATAATAGTATAAAGTTAAGAAAATAAAAAAGTACAGAACCGTCCATATGGTCAGTTTTACGGTGGTCAGTTTTTCCTTACGTGGACAATTTTTTCGTAGCACCATCCGTTTTCGAAATTGATCGTACCATTGGAAAGCCCATACATTGAATTGCATATGTTCAAGTTTTGTTGATATTCCGACAACGTTATCACCGTTTAACGGAGGGTTATAAATTCCCTTGGGTTAAGTAGTCTTAAATAGGGTTTTAGAAATTTCCGACGACGAAGTCGCCGGAAACCGGACCAAAGCGTGGGGATTTTCATCTACAATGTATGGGCTTTCCAATAGTGCGACCAATTTCGAAAATGGATGGTGCTACGAAAAAATTGTACACGCAAGGGAAAAACTGACAACAGTAAAACTGTACATAAGAACGGGACTCTATACTTTTTTCTCTACTTTGTCCTTTATTTTTTATTATGGTCATGGATCAGTTCAGAAGATTAAGTTATGACCGGTCCAAAATAGTTTTAATCCTTGTTGTCGGACGTCAAGATTACTGATCTGTACATTGGACATAATAATCTATTTATAACAACCAGGAGCACAAAAAAATTGATCAATTCTATATTTCAAACATTGAGAATATAAATATATAATTATCTAATTGGAAATAACCCTTCAAAATATTATGATTATCATATTTATGAAGGCATAATTGATTGAAAATGTCAAATTTTAATATATAATTTTTTCCTTTCAAAATTGAATATATAGATTGCATGTTGCAAATCATTTCTCTTGACAAAATTATGTGGTTCTCTGCCCGAATAGAACATTAAACATTACTCTTGAACGAGTCGGATTTACGGATCAGAGATGCCTAGTTCAAAAGGAAGAAACCATAATGCACAAATTGCTCAAATGACATATTTGGCACTAGTTTTATATACTCACATCACTCGACAATGGGAGACAAGAACAAAGTGTAGCAGCAGAGACACTAGGCAGCAATAGTGATACTGCTGGAATAGCGGTCCAGACTACGTTTTGAGGAGATGCAAAAGGGCGATGGCCAGTGACAGGATAATGATATAGTCATCTGGGTGTCAAAACTCGGGTCTAGCACCTGAGACTCCGAAATGTAATCCTCGCTAACATAGATTAGCTTATGGTGGAGGATAATCTAATATTGCACATTGTAAATACTACTTTCGTGGAATGGAATCTCTTTCTTAACCAACAAAAAAACTCACCACGTCATTCGTATAGTTTCACTATTTACCAGAAGGTCTCCCAGGCACGAAGTTGGAGAGCCCAGCGGGACTAACTGGTCTCGGTGAAGCAGTTCCATCAGCTATGAACGATTGTGCTGCGTTTGAGAGTGGTCTCAGCATCTGGGCTTCCTGCGTGGGTTTAATGATGAACTGGTTCAGCATGTCCACATATGCCTGCCCAGATATAGCTCCACGCATTCTGCTAGAGGGACGCCAATTCGGGTCACCGGGATCATAGGAATCATCAGCCAATGGGATGGAAACATTGCTCCTCTGATCTCCTCCAACCGGCGGCATTCCTGGCCCTTGCCCCGAGTTCAAGATTGTAAGTGGAACTCCTATTGCAGGACCAGTTGGCACCGGACGAGCATTTCCGTTTGGTGAAACTTTGGCATGGCCTTGTGACAGGGAGATGCCAGCAGATGATGAAGCTGGACCCGGAGATAACCGCCGTACATGAGGAAGCACAGGAGTCATCATGTGCTGGGTCGGTCTTTGGAGTTCAGATGAACCTGCATGAGAGCCCTGGGTTGGGGAAATGAGACCGCGATGTTGCTGAGGCTGAGAGGAAGGGAGAACATGATTGGGCTGTGCAGAATGAAAGAAGAAATTTCGAGAAGTCAAAGCAATGTATGTCAACATAGAAGATAAAGAATATGGAGAAACATATAAATTACTATTAAAGAGCCAACGCACAGACAACAGGCACTACTCTTCATCTGAAAAGGTGAAAAAAAATTACCTGTGACGACGAAGAGACCCTCGGGGCTTGAAGTGAATTTGCACGCAGGAATGAGTTAGAAATTGATGGTACAGGCGGTGAAACCTGAGAAGCATCCGGAAGCACATTTGGTAACTGACGGGAAGCCGCAGAGGTCTGAACAGGGAGTGCCTGGACTGCAATGGGCGTTCTTGTTATATACTGGGGTATTGACAGGAACCTTCCATACTCCTGAATGGTAGTTTGATCCCACGAATGATACTGCTGTGGCAGAGAGTGGATACCCCTCTGTGGAAAAGAACCGCTAGCCGGATCACCGGCAGGCGGCGGGACACCAGGTTGCCTAGTCATAGCAGTAGCAATGCTCTCTGTTGAAACAGGAAGCAGTGAGATTGAACTAGAACAAGCAACAGAAGCATGGGTAGTCTGCTCATGTGATGGAGGATTATCAGGTCCCTGTCCCAAGGTGGATCGATAAATTGCAGACCAGAAATCATCCTCGATATAAGCACGGTTCTGTAGAACATTGTTTGCAAGTGGATCAACTGCCGTAATCTGATCTATAAACTGGCTCTGGCTACTAGCTTGAAAAAGTTTTGTGTCCTCAGTTTCACAAGGGTTAAGAGCATCCAGACCGTCATCATCTGTCTGAGTAAGATCCATGAAATCCATAGGTTGTGGAGACTCGACATCTACAGGGGCAGAATGTACATGCTCGGGCTTTTGAATAACCTCGTCACTTTTCGTGACAGCATTCCATGATCCATCCGAGGAAACAATTATGTCGGAGACATTAGTTTCAACATTTTTCAAGATCTGAAATAGGCCAGCATCTAATGTTCAGCATTATATTCGTGTTATCAATATAAGTTTACTAGACAAGACCGGCATTCTTATTCTTACAACAGATAAAACGTTACAAATTTCTATATCCACATGAGCCAATCAAGGTCAGAATACATATTGCATGCTTTTACTCATACTTGGATAAAATGCATATGCATATATTTATGAAAGTAGTGAGCTGTTGCGGCAACAAAAGAGAGACTTACCTTAACCATTTTTTGGTCGACGCGAATATCGGTAAAACAGAGGTATTGATTACAATGAGGGCAGCGCCACGAGGGTCTTCTTGAGTTTATGTCCACATAGTTCTCATAATCAAAACACTGGGATAAGTACGAAACCAAAAACAGATTACGACCATACTTCAAGAATGGAGGAGCAAGTCATAGTAGAAGTAATCATCAATACAACAACCATGTAAGCAAAAAAAAACCATGTAAGGTTCATGCCTGATTACCCGCTTTCTATTTTTATATTATGTATTACAGAGAAAGTAAGCAAACCTTGATGTTACATAAATAAAACATAAGAGATGCAGTTGGATAAAGCGGGAAGAGTATATAATGCATGCAAATTTTTATTTTTAAAGATTTCCTTAATGGAATAAGAAAAGAAGCAGTTCATGTTCTAACACCAATTATCACAATCAAAATAAACAAGAGATGCCACACTTCATTATATACTTGATAGTGAATGAGGGCACTTGTTGACCGTTACCTGGATATGCTTACATAAATGCCCCTTCACTGGAGTTTTAATACGACTGAAGCTGTTACAAGTAAAGAATAAATATCAAGCACAAACAAGTGTGTCCAGGTGTAATTAAATATGAGAAACATTGGTTGCCGTAATCATAAAAATTGAAAGTGAACCAAGGAAAATAAATCCCGGATTTCAGAATCCAAAGATTAAGATCTGTCTGGGAATGCATGTAGAAGAAGGAGTATAGTATCTTTTTTTGAATAAAATATGGAGTATATTACCTAATTGGGCAATTTACTGATACCCGAGATGGACCCTCAATTACATCAGAATCTGAAGGGAAAAAATGAAATCAGGAGCCCAAAAGCATTAGGTGAAGCATTTGAAGCTGGGCATCTCACGTATGAGAGTACATTTTACCAGGAAGAAAAAGTAATAACTCAATCATAAGTTGCACGTCATATAGAAGTATACATTCTCAGTTAAAATAAATGGAAACGACTTTCATTTTCAAATTAAGGTAATTTCTTCACGGGTACCTGATTCCGCAGTTGCAGGCAGATGCTGCTCATAATCCGCAAGGACATTACTATCAGGGTTGGGTATCTCACTCATGAGAGCAACTGCTATAACATAATTTCCTTCAAGATGATAAAAAATCTGAGAGTGAGCACCTAGAAGATTTGATGTCAATGCCACATCAGAACATGAAAGTATGAGCCATGCATACCATTGAATTCTCCGATAGCCTGAAGAACATTTGTCCCATATCTCATTAACTGAGTAACTGGTGTTGGAAGTTGCGGCCCAGTATCCTAAAGAAGCCAAATGATAGATGCAAGTCAAATTTCATAAGAAACAAGCTCAAAGAAGGAAAAATGTTTTACAAATTGGTCAGCAACGAACCATGAAAACGTTGGTCCTTTTTTCCACTCCCGTCCCATTCACCAGAAAGCTGCAGCGACATTACAACACAATCCATGAACAAGTTGGATGCAAGGGCATGAGAATTAAAAGAGAACCATCTCCTTTTCTTGTTTTCTTTGGTATACTTCTTTTAGTCAGACTACATCTTACTTTACTTTGGTAGGAGTGACAAGGCAAGAAGATGTCTCTATATTGTCTGTTTGCACCACAAATAATCTCTGCAAAACAAGCAGAAAATAAGATTACAACGAAATGATAGCAAAGTACCATCTAGAGTCCACACCTCAAAGCATGGGCACACCTCAAAGTACCATCTGAAGTAAATACTAACTCTTACTTAGATGATAGTGGGACGTCAGTAATCATAATATAATTTGGAAAATCCATACTAAAAACAATGTGTGAAAATTGGTTGCAGCCAGAAAGCCAATAGTTAGCTCTGCATGAAATGGTAGTAGTATAATCAATACTAAGTAAGATTAAGGAGAAAAATCTAATTCTCATTAATTACCAACAATCGGACGCATGTGCAAGGAAACAAAACTCAAAGAGCCAGAACAATGAGTAATTTGTTTCCCATGCATCATGGTATCAAAGATATAAACTGAATTGTATCCTATTGAAACATTATAGTCAACGCAACCAAAAATCAGTCACAGCAATGATTAATCATAATGTCTTGACTGTACACATTCTACCTAAACCCTAATATACTTACAACTTTGCTCCGTGGATACAACGCCTTCACATCCTTTAAAGCCAAGATATCAATCATATAAGCATCAAATCCAGGCTGCAATATGCACAAAGTTCAATTACTATCACTCCTACAAAAGACAGATCAGAAAATCGATTGCAAAAATAAAAGCAGAATAAGTACCTTGACTTCCAGATAAGCTAGTATAAGGTCCAGTTTCAATCTCGGGTAGAACCTGAGTACATAAACAGTGAAGGAGGGTTCAATTCTAAAACAAAACCCAAGTAAGTGACCTAACAGAACGGCAAGCCAGTGAATTAACACAAGGAAAAGAGAGAACCAGGAAGACAGTGGTGACTTATTAAGAGATACAAGATACGTTCAGCATACAAGCATAAGCATCTACAATATATAATAAAGTCGTAGATCAACTTCTCTCCTCCATTTTTGGTAATCAGATCTAATATCCAACATAGTTTCCCACAAGTTAAGACAATTACTTCAACTCTAATCGTCCCTTTGCAAATTATTTGACACCTTAATTAGAAAGGAATTATCTTAAAATTCATTATTGAATGGAATACTGTAATACCATTCATATTATCCAATCAGATTCAAAATATAACAATTTACGGAAGGTTATAAAGCATAGCTTTGTCATCTTCTTACTCCGTAACTCTGGGCAATTACACTTCAGGATTTCAGAACAATTATTCTTAATGGTTTCATTAAAATCTTGACTTTTCAGATATAGCCATCAGCCAGAACAAACAGATGATCACTTATCAAAAACCAAAAAGAAAATAAAGATAGGATTATCTTCTTTTGCTTATAGTGTCATTATTTAAAGAAACACCAAAGTCATACCTGGACATTATTGTTGATGTAATTTCATTGAAAGAGGGAGGTTCCACTGCCAAACCTTGTGAGCTACCATATGTTTTCCCCAGCTGTATAAACAGGAAGTTCTATAATGATAGAATTTGAGCAAACCCAAGAAATAAAGAGGAGGTGGGGTGGGGTGGGGGGAATGATAATATAATAACAAACCTCTGTGGTTAGACCTATAAGTTCTTCAGAAGCTCTATCGGAAAACCACCCCTTCCCGCAAGCATTCTGGCACATTTACAGATTAAGCATAAGATCTTGATCAATGGAATTATAGTTGTCAAATCGTAACTAAAATGGTCATTCGTGAATCGCGAATCGTATAGATTCAATCATAATTTTACAAATGCTAATATAAATACTTTGCAATAGAAATATTATAAATATATGATTATCAAAGTTATGCGTTAACATAAAAATTTACTCATTAACTTAAGTTTTATTTCCTTTATCCCAACTAAGATTCTAAATCAATGCACGCTCTAACACACAAGAATTCAGCCTGCTTCAAATTGTATATAATTATTTTCTCTTAAACATCGGACAAACTTTTAATAATCATGCTTCAACACAAATTTTCCATAATCAATGACTAAACCAAGTCTTGAAACAAAATAAATCTCAAGTTCATCACTAGTGATTTTTTGTGTAATGCAAGTTCCATTGTTACTTCCACAGAAATTGCAGAAAGATGTCTTCCCCAATAAAAGAAATTCAACAACCAAGTGGTTACCTTTACAACACCATAGGATAAGTATCTCTTATTAATAACATATTCAAGTCACTCAGGACCCAAAATATAGGAGAAACCCAAAAGGTAGAAGAGATTTATAAAAATCCCATAAAATATCTTTTAAAGTAGAATCAGTAAAATTCCCAATTCCAAATCGATTTGGGATCGCGAAATGGTTCGGGTTCGGCACATACACAAAGTCATATGCAAACTATGAGTAAAATATACTTAACAAAAAAAAAAGCTAGTATCATTGTGTTAAGGTAATATAACATTTACAAAAGGAGATATGAATATCATTAGGATCAAGAAGAACTTAAATATGTTCAGGGAAGAAAAAGTTTGAGCCCATGAGATAACTGAGCCAACTAGTAATTAGTAATAATAAACCATTTGTGTGTGCATATGAAATAGATGTGAAGTAGGTGGGTTGAAATGCTGATGATGAAATCACCAAAGTATCATCATTTCAGCTATTTGTATCCTAATAAGATAATTCACCAAGGATCTTTGAATACTTCAACTAACAGTTCATTCACACTAACAGTTCTAATTCTAATTCCTGGGAACCTCTAAGCAATTGAATACTTCAACTAACAGTTCATTCACACTCTCCTTAGTTACTTAAGGATATCCATACACAGATCAAAGATACTCATTGGCACTTCTTATGATTGCTGGCCACAACAGATTATCTCTTTAAACTTTAATATGATGGACAACTAGTAGAAAAGCAGGTTACATGGATCGAGCTACATATTCTGCCTAACAACCTCACAAGCAGGTTGTACAAGCCTGCTCATAAATACAGTGATGAAAATATTGTAGATATCTCTAGCAAGATGGTGTGGCATTTTGGCAAGGCATGAGGAGATAGATAAACCTACGGAGCGTATAGTTTAGTATCAATGCCATCTTACTTACCAGTGAATCACAAATACAGTGAAATTACGGGGGAAAATCATTGGCTGGTTCGATTCCCAAATAACTCACCTTAACAGAGATCATAAGGACCATAATAGCGGCCAGCAGACAAGGATCTTTCTGGTATTGGCACACCTGTTCAGG
>JAOYMZ010001249.1:0-25155 GCA_025802335.1 Pinguicula primuliflora | reverse complement strand
TACTTAAAAGGCATTAAAAGAAAAGGAAGAAAAGAAATAAAATACTAAACCATCTTAATACCTTCTAATCAAGTCAATCGTCGGAAGACTTTTCACTAACTCATCTCCGTCGAAAGAAAAACCTTCCAAATTGAACAAGACACCCTTCAACCTCGACTCGACTTGAATCGCCTTCAATATGTCGCGGGATAGAACCACAGATGTAGTCAGATGTCGGAATATGTTGAATCCCCGATCAACTGTCCAGCAAGAGTTGCTCAAATACACACACTGACGACTACTGTTGTCGAGTGAAACACGACTGTCGGTATCACGACAGTCAGGATGAACCCACTCTTCTATATAGGGCCATGCACGATTTATGCAGGGGTTCCTATTAGTAGAGGGTTTATCATGAACTTGATTGACGTTTGCAACAAAATTGGTGACAGGTTTTGTGAACTTCATTTGATATATTATGAAATTCGTTTGATCTATTAAGAAATGGAAGATCTGATACTCAATATATCATGTCAAAAGTTTGTCATATATATATCGATGTCATTACGCAGCAAAAATATGTAATGACATGGGACAAAAGAGTGTCAAAAGTATATAATTCAGCAGTCAGAGTCATTATCCTAGGGTGAGGGGATGAAACATGCCAGTAACAACCTTCATCACTCTTGGGCATGGCATCTCCATCTGAGGATAGGGTCGACCCATACCCGGAGGCTCCTCCAAGCAATGCATATTGAGGTGGAGTTGATTGACGTGGAGGTGTTGGAGGGGATGGAGGTGGTGACCCTTGCAGAATGAGGTCCATTTCCCTCTAGTATCCTTCCCGTTCTTCTTCTCATGCCCGCTGAGTAGTGACAACCACCAGGGGATCAGGTTCTGGTACTCCTTCTTCCTCCCCCTCCTCCTCAGCATCCTCAGGTTCCTCATCAAGGTCACCAACATCACTTGAGTCGTTGGACCACTCCTCCATCAGACTACCAACCTCTGTAGCCTCAGAATCAATTTCAGAGGCCTAAAACATAGACCAACAATAGTAAATCAGTATTCAAATTAGCGCGAATATAAATGTATTTAATACAACAAAGTAGGTTCACCTGAGGTTCGACTTTGTCCACTGGTAGTTTAGGGAGGCTATTTACCTCCGGTTCGTCATTCGTATCGGATAAAGAAGAATTTTACTGCGAGACAGACATCTAGATTATGTGTTTTGTGATATTTTGCAGCAAAGGACGCTTATGAAGACGAAGACACACAGGAAAATGAGTAATGGGATTTGAAAAACATATGGCCACGCTAGGTATCGATTGATGCCCTTAGCAAGGGGCGCATATGAAATCGAAAAGACACATATAGGAGTAAGCCGGAAGGCGGAAAGATACTTTGGAGGACAAGAGAGTCATTTCGTTTGGAAGGTGTAAAGAACGTATGGTCGGGCGATATAGCGCACTTTTTTGCGAAACTATACGTGTAAAGCATGTATGGTTGGGCGATACATGCGTGAGCAGATCAGTTTTGAGTCGGCTTAATAATTATTGCTTCTTTGGATTTATACATAACGTAAGAGCCTCGACTGTGGTGAGAGAAATGAATGCACTATCTGAGGTGTTTGTGTGTGCTATTTTAATTCAGGCTTACTTAAGATGGGGAGAATAAGAATCGACGAAGACGAGCATCTTATACAGAAAATAAAAATCAATTTAAATAACACTCATATATCAATCCTTTCATTTCAATTATATAAAAATAAAGTCAACAGGTTACAAATTATCGTTGTCAAAGAAGCTGAAAATATAGATTCATGCTCATGTCCTTTTCCTTTCAATGTCCATGAAGTACTTGGTGTATAGTTTCCGTATCCTTGTGCACCTTCGGGGAGTCTCGCTCGACCCTGGCCCATCACAATACTTCATCTCAAACAGCGTCTCTTTACATATATTCAAAAGCATCATCATGCAGTGTTGGAGTGCAGAAGGGCGTTATACTATCAATGCAGCACTTTATTCCGGAAGACACACCAGCATCACTTAAACTTATTCTGACAGAGTCGGAGAGGGAATCGGAGAAGGAAACGTCGTTGGAAACTATGTTGTGGATAAGGATGAACAGGTGGTATTGTTGCATCTATTTAAAGTTATAATTTACGTTGAGGACGTGGTATTCAGCTGTTTCCCATTCATTTAATGGATGCGCGTATGATTTAATATAGTCTTCTCGGATGTTTTGTTTATTAACGGATAGTTGGAGCACGAATGGTTTGACGAGTTAACCATGTCAGGTCTCAGTTAGGTTGACTGAAGTGTGTTAATCCCGACTAGGCTATTCGGGATTTTTAACTATGACAAAAACATGTATTTGACAAAATCGACACGACTCATCGAGTTAGGAACGAATGCCTCAGTAAGACGGATTCATGCTCATTATCAATCAATTCTTTCATTCATTATATAAAATAGATACGACCCGAAATTAATATTAAATGCTCATGCTCATGTCCATTATATAAAATAAAGTCTATTATATAATATAAAATACTAATACTCTCACGATTTTTATCACTGACACTGAAATAGCGTTCACTGATACAAATTTTCTCGTCACATTCGATATGGATTTTGGTAAAGAATCTTCCAACGCCCCATTTGAAAGAATGAAAGATGGAGTGTGTGAAGATACTTCCACCATAAGCTCGTTTGTTTATATTCATCTTTGCTAGTGTTGGTTGTTTCAACAGACTTCATTACTTCATTTTCATCATGAAATCAGAAATAGCGTTCACTGATCTAAATTTTCTCTTCACATGATAGGGATTGCGAAGAGTTGCAACGAGAAATTAGGAATAGCTCACTTTATCCCGGAAGACACACCAGCACTATTTCACTAGTATACCTGCATTTGTGGGGTGGGGTGGGGGATGAGGTAATTGGTAGAAGACTGTTGGTTTGTCTTTTGGGATAAAGATAACTGCACATAATAATATGGTGTGCCTTATTCTGGTGAGGACGAAATCAGAGAAGGAAGCAACGTTGACAACCGTGTGTTATGAATGAGGAGTAGGTTTTCTTCTTCTTGTTGTAGTATCTATTTATAGAACAAGATCTTGATAATAATTTTTCCAACTGTTCTACATCACAACAAAATATGAAAAGACTTGCTTGGAAAGATGCAAAACGCGCAGATGATGAAAAGACTACACGCACAGTCTATGAAAAGACTACACGCGCAGTGTTTTTTTATAAGTATTAAAATAAATAAGTAAATTGGATTTAGGATTTAGGATTTAGAGTAAGGGTCCGACTGAGATATCTGGATTTGCGCTTAGCCGTCAGCCGTGATTAAAATAACATGAATGTTGTACTTAATACTGATTAGTTGAAGCACGGATCCCTCATCCAGGTTAACCATGAATGCGTCGTGGTTTTACCGACTGACGAGTTATTTCCGACTTTACTATCCGGATATTTAATTATGGCTAAAATATTAAAAAAAACTATAATTATTCTATTTGACACGCTAAGTGAGTATGAATAGACAAACATGGGTGTGTATACATCAGTTTTTATCGGGTGCTAAGGCACTTGTGGGATTGAAGACAATATTTTCAAGTAGATTGGAAACAAGGTGACTTGTCTTGGATGTGAATCAATCAAACATTGTTCGTGTCACGATTTATATAGGCGTTACAAGAAATTTAAACTGTGTAAAAGTGATGAATTATATACCACAATTATGAGTCCATGCGTAATTAACGGATTGTGGTTGTTTAGTATTATTTTTTAGGGTCTAACTGCGTTACCCGAGTTTACCACGTATAATCGTGCTCTTAACATGATAGTTCGAGGCTTAGAGCACGAATGACTCTTTCGGGATAACCACGATGAGTCACGGTCTTGTCGATGTTTAATAGTTTAGGACCTGATTGAGGTAACCAGGATTACCACGTATACTCGAGCTCGTACCATCAGACGTGAATAGAATTATGCATTACTAGATAGTTGGAGCACGAATTACTCTTTCGAGATAACCACGACTGGTTGCGGTTTTGTCGATTGCTTTGTTTGTTTAATAGTTTAGGGCCTGACTGCATTATTCGGGTTTACCACGTATGTTGTGCTTATTCCCGGATAGTTTAGAGTACGAATGTCTCTCCTGGATAACCACGATGGGGTGCGGTCTTGTCGATTGCTTTATTTGTTTAATAGTTTAGGTCCCGGCTGAGGTAATTGGGATTACCACGTATAGTCGAGCTCGTACCGTCAGACGTGGATAGAATTATGGATTACTGGATAATTGGAGCACGAATGACTCTGTTGGGATAACCACGACAGGTCGCGGTCTTGTCGATTGCTCTGTTTGTTTAATGGTTTAGGGCCGACTGCATTATCCGGATTTACCACATATGTTATGCTTATTACAGGATAGTTGGAGCATGAATGACTATTTCTGAATAATCACGATGGGTCACGGTCTTGTCGATTACTTTATTTGTTTAAGAGTGTAGGGCCCGACTGTATTATCCGGATTTACCATGTGTAATCGCGTGCGTACCGTCAGACGTGAATAGAACAACTACGAATGTTGTGCTTATTAGAGAATAGTTGATGCATGAATGCTTCTTCCGGGATAAACACGATGGGTCAGAGTCGTGTTGATTGCTTTGTTTGGAGCACGAACATTGTTTCCGGGAAGTCGGGATTGTATCGACTGGTATGTTTGTTCCGCCTTGTCGATTCGTATGAAAGAGCAGATCATGAAAAGACGTTATATATTAATACCGAGCTCATCCTCTTGAACCAATTCTACATCTTGTTTTTGAGCTTGCAAAAATAAAAATGTTGAATCGACAACGACATTGTGTCTCCCTCACTCCAGTGCACGTCGATGCTGTAGCCTCCCTATTCCCGCACACACCGACGTTGCAGCCACCCCTACTACTACGCAAGGCGACATTGCAGCCGCCCTTACTCCCACGCATGTGAAAGCCAACGTCTCCACTCCATCTTCAGTCGTCATTGTCTTGGATGAAGACGACGAAAAAGACGATGATGATGAGGATGAAGACGATGAGGAGGAGAAGGAAGAGGATCAGAATGACGACGAAGATGAAGATTATGATGAAGACGACGACGATGAAGTTGACGAAGAGGACACTGAGAAGGAGGTGGAGGATGGAAATGAGAACTCAGATGAAGGCGATGAAGACATTTATGAGCTACCCACCGAATACTCCAACTCGTCCAATAATTCATGGAGAGTGCGGTCACTGCATTCACGTATTTTAAGGAAGATTCTGGCACCAGCACCAGTACCACTGCGTATGACGGATTCATGGATGAATCAGGCCAGTTGTAAGGTACGGAAAAAATTACTTACGTAACTTAAATTTTCGATGAAAATTATTGGAATTATTATCGGATAATTGGGCCATGGCTATTGGGTTGTTGAATTAAGTTGTCCATACATAAATTAATTTCGTGCCATTGGGCCCAAATTAAAACGTGAATTTCACTAGGCTGCGAGGAAAAGAGAACTCGGGACCGATGACACTTGATGAGCACCGACAACGAAATTAGGCCCAATGTACTGCTCGTCATCTTATCGCGTCCATTCATTGTTCGGAGGGTTTGTACCCTGGGGTAAAACCGGCTGAATATGGGTGAAAATGGGGTCGATATAAAGGGACCGATAACCTCTTGCGCCGCAGGGAGCTTGGAAAGTGCAGGAAGGGAATGAAATCGGGCCTCGTGGGTCAAGAGAAATGATAGCAGAGGTAGGAAGATTTGCCTACGATTTGCAAAATGTGCTTACTTTGTGAGTCAAAATGTGAAATCTTGTGTTGGAACTTATGCGATAATGATGTATTGTGTGATTTCGGTTATGTTGTAGTTAATTGGATTTTTGACTGCTCTTGATGTCTGAAATTGGAACTGTTTGTTCAATGCTGGATGAGCATTGTTCTTGGCAAAATGGGGTGAGCTGTAAGTTGTGTTTCAGAGTGTTGTAAGCCAGATTTGTGCAGTGAATATCCGGTGGAGCGATTCATCCTGCCATGGCAGCCGAGTGATCAGAACCATTGCACTTTGGTCAGAGGTCCTTGAGCCTGTCTGTGGCAGGGGAGCAGAGGGATTTGCAAGATGGGAGGGGGAGGTCCGGTTGTAGGCGGGTGCAGTGGGGGAAGGTCGTTTCACTCGTCTTGGGCATTTTGAGATTCCCTCACTGTTTACAAGCGCTTCTGGAGGACCACCGCTAGGTTTGTCGAGATTGAGAGGAGATGAGCGATAGACGTGTTATTCCTGATGGTTCATACTCAGTTGTTTAGTCTAAGGTTTTGAAATTACGAGTGTTATCCTTATGATAGTAAACAGATGACTGGTATGTGGTCTGCAATGTTGAGAATCAAATGTTTAAAGTTGCAAACACGTTTTGTACTTCCGAATTACTGTTATAACGACCCTGTCGGTGGAAAGACTCAGTCCTGCCTTCCTCTATTTCTTCCTATTTTTATGCTTTCTGTTTCCTATTTTATCGAGTCATCTTCATGCTGTAGCGATCGTGTAGTAGTGAGTCTAGTGGCTGATTTATCGCCAACAAGAACAACTCTTGTATGGCTATAAAAGGCCTTCGTCCCTTGCTCAATAAAATAGAGTTTCTCCAACACAAACATTGCTCAAAGTATTCTGAAACTTAACATCTGGTATCGGAGCTGTTCCAATCTCATGGCGGAAACAAATTTTCTTCAACTGACAATTCCCCATTTCGATGGCCATTACGATCACTGGAGCATGTTGATGGAGAACTTTCTTCGATCTAAAGAATATTGGATGTTGATTGAGCCTAGTCTCACCGCCGCAGCAGAAGGATCAGAAAAGCTGCTTGCAGACCTGCAGTTGGAGGATTTGAAGGCGAATTGATCGTAGCATCCTGGAGACAATCTTGAAGAAGGATACGGCTAGAGATATCTGGGAATCTCTCAAGCAGAAGTATCAAGGAACTACACGCGTGAAGCGAGCACAGCTTTAGGCACTGAGACGAGAGTTTGAGATTCTTCAGATGAATTCTGATGAATTTGTCACGGAGTATTTTGGACGGACCCTCTCTATTACCAACAAAATGAAGTGTCATGGTGAAATCATGACCGATGTTCTGATTTTGGAGAAGATCTTACAATCTATGACCCCAAAATTTGACTACATTGTCTGCTCAATCAAAGAGGTGAATGATCTGTCTGTTATGACTCTTGATGAACTGCAGAGCAGTCTGCTGGTGAACGAGCAGTGCCTACGTAGACATGCTACTGATGAACAAGCTCTGCAGATCACTTATGGATGAGGTGAAGCATCTCGTAGAAGTTTTAGATGTCATGGTCGTGGGAGAAGCAGAGGTGCTTTTAATCGAGGAGGCTTCAACAAAGCTATTGTGGAGTGTTAACGCTGTCATGCTCTGGGACATTTCCAGTGGGAGTGTCCTAAGCCAGATCGTGTACCTCATGCGAATTATGCAGAAGTAACGGAGGAGATGTTATTGATGGCCTATGTTGATGAAAAGGAACCCTCTGAACACATTTGGTTACTTGATTCAGGTTGCAGCAATCACATGTGTGGTTCACTGAATCACTTCTCTAATATGGATGATTAGTTTCGAGAGACAGTGAAACTGGGCAACAACACTCGACTACAAGTTCACGGAAGAGGGAATGTCTGTATGAAGGTGAATGGTCTCGTTAACACCATCATAGAAGTGTTCTACGTCCCAGCTTTAACAAATAACTTGTTTAGCATTGGACAACTCCAGGAAAAGGGACTGGCAGTGCTCTTCCATTTAGGGAGGTGCAAGATTTATCATGATCAGAAGGATCTTCTTATGGAAAGTATCCAGACACGGAATAGAATGTTCATGCTTCATGCAACATCTATGGTTTCAGATGAAGGAACAGGTGCTCACTGTCTCTCCTCTCAATCATCAGATCAAGCTTCACTCTGGCACTTGCGCTATGGTCATCTTAGCTGCAAGGGCCTTACACTTTTGCAGAATCACAAGATGGTTGACGGTTTGCCATCATTTAAGGCCAATAAAGCAACATGTGAATGCTGCCTCAAGGGGAAGCAACATCGCCAACCTTTCCCAAAACAAAGTGTGAACCGTGCCACATCTACTCTAGAGTTGATCCATACAGATGTCTGTGGTCCTATCAAACCTGTGTCAAATGGTAAGAAGCGTTATTTTTTCACGTTCATTGATGACACGAGCAGGAAAATATGGGTGTATTCCATGTCTGAGAAGTCTGAAGTCTTTGATCATTTTAAGGCTTTCAAAGCAAAAGTAGAGAACGAAACCAGTTCTTCCATCCAGGTTCTGAGGACGGATCGCGGAGGTGAGTTCACTTCTGATGCCATCTCTAAATTTTACACTAATCACTGCAGCTTATTCACCTCAACAAAACGGCATAATTGAGAGGAGAAATCTCACTATTATAGACATGGTTCGTAGTATGATGTGTAGCAGACAAATCCCACGGATGTTCTAGCCTGAAGCAGTGAACTGGGCAATTCATATTCTCAACTGTTGTCCCACGAATGCAGTAAAGGGAAAAACTCCTGAAGAAGCATGGAGTGGCCAAAAACCATCTGTCAGCTACTTCCGTGTGTTTGGATGCATCGCTCACGCTCATGTTGCTGATCAAACACGATCCAAATTGGATAACAAAAGCATAAAATGCATTTTGCTGAGAGTAAGTGATGAATCCAAGGCTTATAAATTATTTGATCCTGTTGCAAATCGAATTGTTGTCAGCAGGGATGTGGTATTCCAAGAAGATGGATTTGGAAGAATTCATACACCTCTACTTGGATCATGGATGAACTGGAATGTGAATATCCAGATATAACCAGCGGACATATATCTGAATGTGAATCTGAATCTGGATCATCTTCAGACAGCAATCCTCATACAGATTCTGATAATGAAACTGATGCTTCTCTTCTTGACAGTTCACCAAATGGAGACGAGCATGAGCAACAGAATCAAGGGAGGATATGCAGACCACCAGTATGGATGCAGGATTACATATCTGGTCATGAACTTTCTGATAATAAGCATCTGGCATTCTTCACTAACAAAGATCCTGAGTCTTATAGTGAAGTAGTGCAATCTGCTAGATGGAGAAATGCCATGGATTTGGAGATTCAGTCCATTGAAAAAAAATGGAACTTGGGAACTCACACATCTTCCACAAGGATTCAAAGCCATCGGTGTGAAGTGGGTGTACAAAACTAAGTTGAACGAGGCAGGAGAAGTAGAAAAATACAAGGCTAGACTTGTTGCGAAGGGATATGCACAAGAACATGGCATAGATTACTCTGAAGTGTTTGCACCCGTGGCTCGAATGGATACCATACGACTTGTTCTAGCACTAGCAGCACAAAATTCATGGCGAGTATTTCAGCTAGACGTAAAGTCAGCATTCCTACATGGCACCATAGATGAAGAAGTGTATGTAGAACAACCCCCGGGGTATGAAGCTAAGGGTGCAGAAGCGAAGGTGCTTCGATTAAAGAAGGCTCTTTATGGCCTAAAGCAAGCACCAAGAGCCAAGTTGAATTGAATCATATTTCTCTAAGGAAGGCTTCATCAAATGTCCACATGAGCATACCTTGTTTGTGAAGGCAAATGATCAAGGTAAAATGCTGATAGTTTGTTTATATATTGATGATCTTATCTTTACTGGTGATGATGAAACTATGTGCGATAAGTTTAAGGTATCCATGACAACTGAATTTGATATGTCCGATCTGGGAAAGATGACTTTCTTCCTAGGAATTGAAGTGGTGCAGAATACTGAAGGGATCTTCATTACGCAATAAAAGTATGCACAAGAGGTACTTGAACGATTTCAGATGAACCAGTGTAACTCAGTACACAATCCTATTGTTCCAGGACATAAGATTACAAAAGACAGCGAATAAAGATCAACAGACAGCACCATATACAAACAAATCATAGGCTGTCTGATGTATCTAACAGCGACACGTCCTGATCTAATGTTCAGCATTAGCCTCCATAGCAGATATATGGAGAATCCAAAGGAATGCCACTACATTGCTGCAAAACGAGTTCTGAGATATGTGCAAGGAACCATTGACTATGGTATTTTCTATCAGCAGTAAGGACACTTTGAACTTATTGGATTCACAGACAGTGATTATGCAGGAGATCATGACGATCGTAAAAGCACTTCAGGATATGTGTTTTTACTGAGTTCTGGATCGATCTTCTGGTCTTCAAAAAAACAGCCTATCGTCACATTATCCACCATGGAGGCTGAGTTTGTAGTAGCAGCATTTTGCGCTTGTCAAACCTTGTGGCTTCGAAAGATACTTCAATCTTTGAACTAGGAGCCAACTCATTCTACAAGAATCTTCTGTGACAATGTATCAACAATCAAACTCTCAAGGAATCCAGTTCTTCACGGCCGTAGTAAGCACATGGATGTGCGTTTTCATTTCCTGAGAGATCTGGTGCAAGAAGAAGTCCTTGAACTGATTCAGTGTTCTACCTCTCAACAAGTTGCTGATATTTTCACAAAGCCACGAAAACTGGAAACATTTCTCAAGATGAGGGGACTGCTAGGAGTACGCAAGCGACCTGAAATCAACTGAAATCCTGATGGTTCAGTTGAAGGGAGGATGTTGAGAATCAAATGTGCAAAGTCGCAAACACATTTTGTACTTCTGAATTACCGTTATAACGGCCCTGTCGGTGGAAAGACTTAGTCCTGCCTTCCTCTGTTTCTTCATGTTCTTATGCTTTCTGTTTCCTATTTTATCGAGTCATCTTCATGCTGTAGCGATCGTGTAGTAGTGAGTCTAGTGTTGATTTATCGCCAACAGGAACAACTCTTGTATGGCTATAAAAGGCCTTCGTCCCTTGCTCAATAAAATAGAGTTTCTCCAACACAAACATTGCTCTAAGTGTTCTGAAACTTAACATGCGAAGTTGACAAAATGTTGTATTGGTGAATTTACGTGATTATGCTTCTCCTGTCAAAGATGAGTTCTATGATATATGCCAATCTGCTGAATTTTGTGCAAGTCGTTCGTTTCATTTTCTGAACTTCAGAAGTGATTAATTTTTGTCTCTAGCAATGAAAGCACACAGTTTTGAAAGGAAGGAAAAACGGAGTCATTATTCAGGTTTAGTCATTTGGACATCTTAACTTGCGTATTGGAACGATTTTAAAGGATTTAACTTACCTGTTTTGGTCCGTTGTGCCATTAAGGGATTTCTATGAAATTATCTCCTTGTTGTCTCACTGTTATGAAATCTTTATGATGTGATAAGGTGGTATGTAGTAGACTTTATTATGTGTATCTTCCTACTGGGCCTTAGTGGCTCACAGTTCCTGCATGTATAAATTTTGTATGCAGATACAGACGTGCCAGCTACTGAAGGTGTTAAGTAGGCATTGTGAAGGACTTTGTTGCATAGTGGGCCTTTTTGTCGATTTACCCTATTGTGGTTAAAAGCTTTTGTATTAGAGTGACTATGTCTTGTTTTGGATTATATTATGCGGTAAGTATGAACACATGAAGTATACTGTGTATTTCGTATTTTTTAACAGTCTTTGAACTCGATGTTTCGTACTTATAAGGAAGTTCTGGGCTCAGGTGTGGGCCGTTGGCTCACACTGCCATAACGAACTCTAAATATTCATGAATATCAAATGGGTTCGTTACGCTAGTGATGGTAGTCAATTTTGGTAACAAACATCTTTGTCGTAAGTAGTTGTTCTACTTGTTTGAATGAAAAATACACTGTGGTACTTCATGCAGTGATTTATGAGCTTTCTTAGCCTTCTTCTCTTCTTTCGTCTTGATGGGAACAACATGGAGATATATGCCTCGACATGCATACGCGGTATAAACCCTTGTGGAGTCCGGCAAGAGAAGATTATATGCCGCGACACAGGGTAAATTGCTAGAGTAACATAGTCTGGAATCTCGACAAAAATGTCGGGAGAAAGAACCTAGGCCCTTCGGTTGTATTCCTGACCGATGATCAAATTTAAAATTCATTGAATTAACTACAAAATACTGTTAAAGATGAAGATTTTGTAAATAAGGTAGTTGTATAATTACGGATAATCCTTTACTTCCAAAAAAATTACAATCTTATAAAATAGAGTCATCATCATCTGCAAATAATTGAAAACAGAGCATCGTATGTAAATGTGGAGAAATTATAGAGTCGGGTATCACGATGAAATTGGTCGTGTTAAGACTGAATGGATGAACGACGACTAGTCGTGTGAGATACGAAACAATCCATTTACTTTTAAGCTCTCATTCTTATAATGTAATAAAGCGATTTTACTTTAAATACTATATGGAAGTGTAAATCTCACAAGAAAATGTATGACTCATCTCTCGATTGTAACGATAGTGTCATAAATCAGCTAGAGCTCGGAGTCAAATGCACCTACAACAAATAAACCAGTTTAAAATGCACTCTTTTCACGCTGGGCCCGTCGATGATCTCTCTCTCTCTTTCTCCCTGAATACGTTTTCGGACCAGTCGTTGAGCTAGGAAGGGTGAAGAAATGGAAAATGAAACCGAAAAAAATACAGGTTTTCGATTTTCCGGTCATCATGTTTCAGTACGGTCGTAGATGGGTTTGGCGGGAATGAGTGTGGTTAAGGTAGTTGGGTGTTTAATAGTAACCGTTTAGTCGTAAACTAAAATATATTCGATTTTTGATTTATTTTTAAAGATGGAGTTTACATTTACAATTCTTTTTTTAAGATTACTTTTTAAAAATAGATTTCTCATAATGTTACTTTTACGAATAACCCTAAAAATAAGTATATGATGAAAATTGAAGAAATTTTTTTTGAGAAATTTACTCTTTTATTATTAAACACATGTTACAAATATATATAGATAAGGAGTTCACCTCCCACTATGATACTATCACAATATTACAAGAATCCTACTAACACACCAGCCGATGATCCCCACATGTATTAGGGATCATGGTTAATTTGGGATTTAACGAAATAATTTATTTTCTTAATCTCAATATATATTTCTAACACTCACTTTCATGTTGAATGGTACCATGTCCAACACTAACTTGCACAAAACATCTTCGAATAACCTTCCAGCCACTGCCTTGGCCAAAATATCTGCTAACTGATCCTCAGATCGTATAAAGAGAAAAGTGATCACCTTACCTTCTAACTTTTCTTCAATGAAGTGTCTGTCCACCTCAATATGCTTAGTGCGGTCATGCTGCACTGGATTCTAAAATATATGCACAGCTGCACGGTTGTCATATCAGATTGGACAAAGATGATCTAATGAAAAATCCAACTCAGTCATCAATTTTCTTAACCATAAAACTTCCGTCAAACTGCTTACAGTTTTCCCGAATTCTGCCTCTGCACTTAACAAGGCCACAATTTTCTGCTTTTTACTTCTCCAAGCCACCAAATTACCTCCAACAAAGGTGAAATTTCTTGCTGTGAATTTTTGATCCACATGATTCCTTGCCCAATCTGCATCATCTATCCTCAAATGTCCATACCACATTTTTGGAAAAGAACTCAGGTGTCGGGAAACCCCTTGAGATAATGCAAAATTCTCAGAGCGACATCCATGTGATCTTTCTGAGGTTTGTGCATAAACTAGCTAACAACCCCTACTGCATATGATATGTCTGGTCTGGTATGAGACAAGTAAATCAGTTTCCCCACCAAATGCTGGTACCTTTGTCTATCACACAGTTCAGCACCTTCCATGATCTTGAGACCATGGTTCATCGCCATTGGAGTGTCTGTCGGCTTGCATTCCAACATTCCAGTTTCAGTCAACAAGTCCAAAATATATTTCTTTTGAGAAGTATAGATGCCATATCGAGATCTCATAACCTCAATCCTTAAAAATACTTCAGCTTCCCAAGATCCTTCATCTCAAACTCCTTGAATAAACATTTCCTCAGCTCATCAATCACCTCTTGATCATCTCCGTATGACACGAATAGAGTCGCTCTTGGCTATCAGAGAAAATATCTCTAAATAATCTACACCATATGTTTGGGTATAATCTTTCTCCAAAAGTCTTTCTTTGTATCTCTTAATAGTATCACCTGTTTTCCATTTAATTGTAAAGACCCATCAAAGGAATGCTTATAAAATGGCTCATGGCAGGAAAGTGTCCCAGTTGTGAAACAACATCTACACAGAATTCTCATCACATTATGCAAAGAGGCTGAATGAAAATCCTAATGTGAACTAGAATCTGAACATAAGTATAACTGCACAGGAAGTTGAAATGTTGACTGTAAGGTTTACTGAAGCTGAAATCTGGCAGGCTGTAAGTTCATGTGGAAGCAACAAGAGCTCTGGCCCCGACGGCTACAATTTTCAATTTATAAAACACTTTTGGCCAATTCTAAAGATGGATATCATAGATTTTATGGAGGAAACCCTATTTAGGACTACTTAATCCAAGGCTTTGTAGTATAACGAAAGGAAGTGTGTTTTACCACACTTGCAAGTGTGCCGCCGTCATCCATCCATCTAGGTCTGGTCGTCATTGTTTTTTCGTTTGAGGCCAATCTCATCTTTTTGGGGCCATGAAAACAATTATTATTGAGTGGATATAATTTTGAGTGATGCTACATTTACTCACTAGTTTTGTACTTAATTAAGTATGTCGTTTTGACTTGTGTGGAGTCAAAATGACGTGTGGAGTCAAAATGACGTGTGGAGTCAAAACGACGTCGTTTTGACTTGTATGGAGTTAAAATGATGTCGTTTTGACTTAAGTGTACACATATATAATATATTATATACATTTTAATATTTGTACTCTTAAATTAAAACGACGTCGTTTTGACTTATGTACTTAATTAAATATACAAATAGTGAGCATATTTACCATTTCTCTATAATTTTTGGGGTTTAACTCCTAAAAGTTAGATAAGGAAAAATATTTTGTGGGCTAATGCTGTTGGAATATCCAGGACCATTAAAGTCATGTTTTTACGACCATCCAGAGCCCTCCACGACACCATTAGCACGACCCCAGGAACCCCCCGGGCTGCAGCAACCTTCGACGGCTACTGATGCACCTGTGGGCAATCAACTGGCTACGGCAGCCTCACCCAACTTGGTAGCTTCACCGGTTATGACCGTGTCACCTCCGGCCAATCCAGAAATTTCTGCAGCTCCTACGCCGGAATATGATGCTCCTGAGGACCCGCAACAACATGCTGCACACTCAACAGATTTGGAAGTTCCACCAGTAGGTACAGAGGCACTCACGGCTATTCTAGATACCCCGCAGCCCCTTTGGCAAACCCGAAAAAACCAAACAAGAGTCGGAGCTGGGCTGATAGAGTAGAGGCAGGGTCCGGAGAAGATTCTGATCTTTATTCTAGCCATCAAGAAGGGAAAGCTCTCCATTCCAAAAAGCTAGATCCTCGGGCAATCCCTTTCTCCCCACAGACTACACATCTGGCGTCCGCCCAACTGCACTATATGTCGGACTTCTCTGATGCCACGCTCTACGAGGTCCAGGTCACCAACAATGGCATGAGACTTTCCGAGACACGGGCTGCTGACAGAGACATACTCAGCTCTGCCCCTGAGGGAGGCTTCTCCCAAAGTGACAGTGACGCACTGAACGTAGAAGAACTCCCCGATTGGTACGAAGTGTCTAAGCCCCCCCCCCCATTGTCGATGAAAAAAACAAAGAAGAAGAAAAAGAAAATGGCCCCTGATCAGACATCCCGGCGTAGCCTGCGCATTCGCGGAGTCTCGCTGAATTAGTTATGACTTCGATCCCTGTTTGTGATTGTCTTTTCCGCAACTACGCTCACTTTTGGGACTAGTACTGTACAATCACATTTTATATCAATAAAACCATATATGTCTTCAAAAAAAAAAATTAAAGTCATGTTTTAATGTGAGACTAACTCTTCTATTCGCACCTATAAGTACAAGTCTCGTCTAAGGTTCTAGACACACTTATAATGAGCCGTCACAAATATTTTTTTTTCTATTGCAATTCCTTCGACCAAGAGTTTGATGTCTTCTCCACCTTTCACACCCGTGAGTGTAGGTGTTGGAGAAAAGCTGTGCGAATCCTAGTGTTGTGTTTATAATTAACACCGATATCATGCTGAATTTTCTTTTAAGGCAGCACTGGTGGCCACTGAATTTTGCATCACGGAATTCTACATGCACCAATAAAATTAAAATTCATTATTTTTATAGTTTTATATAATTTTTTTATATTTTTAAAAAGGTGAGACAAATTTATAATTTTGAAAAAATTCAAACTCCCCCGTTAAATTCCACCTATTTTAAAGGAATACTTTTTCCCAAAATGCTCCACATTTTTTCCGGGTAAACACATTTGATCCGAAAAAATATTTCCCTAACTGTCACAATTAATAAACAAGGGATTAGTAGAATAATTTTACCAAATCCCACTAAATCCCTGCTACTAAGCGTGTTCTTGATGTACTAGTAGGTGAAAACAAATTTGGGGAATTCTTTGCACATATTTCCTGAATCAGACACGAAATGAAAGGAACTCGAAGGATGAATTCTGAGAAGATGATGGAATGGAGTCGATAGAGCATAGCAATATAAGAAACTTCTCGCAAAATTTTATGATGTTGAAATCGCGTGGAATCAGGACAAAAATCCGGTTCACATTATGGTAGTCCTGGTCGCCGAACCATAAAGGTGTAGATCTTTTTGTACCAAAAATATATAAAAAAAATAAACTGTCCAAAATGGATAATCGAGCACTAAGATATGTCATTAAATTTTATAAAAATACCAACATAATTCATTATCTTTTTGTCGGCCAACTTCACGTGGATTTTGGTAGTGTATGACTTGAGGCATTTAGAATCCACAGTCTGTTTTCTTCATTTGGCTTGGCATGTAGTTCGTAATAATATTAGATCGCCTGGGCGACCACCCAACCCAAATTTCTGTAAAGGAGACCGCTCAAGCTGATTGGGCTACCAGCAAAATAAGCGGCCACCCTGCCATACTGGGTGCCTAACAATAGTGCCCAGACCATGGCTGTCATCATCTCAAACAAAGCCAATGACACAAATAAATTGTTTATGTAAATATAACAGTAAATATTATGAATGTTAAAAATACATTTATTTCTTATTATATGAAATTCTTAAAGAATTCGATATTTTGTTCGTTGTATAGTGGTTTTTGTTATGGAAGGGATTTGACCAAATCCCTTCCATATCTTGTGATCCCTATAATTTAGGGATCACATTCCATATCTTTAGAACTTTTGTATCTATAAAACCAGTGTATCAAGATGAAAGAAAAGTAAGAGAGAAAAACACAAAAACAAGAAGATCTCTTCCCGTGGAGTAGGCAATTGCCGAACCACGTAAATTCTCGTGTTCTTTACAATTCCGCACTTTTCAGTTTTAACCGCGCGTATATACTAGTAGTATCACACAATTTAATACATACATATGTATCCCCTTCTTATTCATGCACTAATTTTCAGGTCCAGAATCTTACATCCAGATTAATGATGTTAGAACTAGATTTCAAATACTGGTCATTCAAGTGTTGTGAATCAATGGTCACGATTACAATTCTGGACCTAACATCATTAATCTGAATATAACATCCTATACCATAATATTTCTCCTTATTCATGTACGTTAATAAGCATAGTAGTAATTTTATACTTTTAGGAAATCATATGCTCCTTAAATTGGATACATAAAGCCAGGCACAACCACATATTGCAACGAAGGGGATATTATCCAAACATGGAAAATAAAGGAAAGGTAAAAGTGCGATCAAGAAACTAAGCAAAAAAATCAGAATCCACGCCTACACCAACGTCCGAATCTTGAGCACGAAGCATCGTTGACAAACTTTTCACCAGAAGCTGACGACCATGGGCAATGTTGATGCTAAAAAGCATCAGTAAAATAAAGAGAAAAGCAGATCGAAAAGCCATATTTTACATATAATGAATGGGGATCTTTGTTATGAGTGTGTTTGTTCAATCTAACTTGTGGTTTATATAGATCACTTGAACTAATAATGTATGGGTGCGTGCTTGGATGTTCCATGTATTCTACAATTTAAATTGTCATTTATTTTTTTACTATGGCACACTCCAGCTTTATATTTAGTCAAATGATTAACAAAAATGGTAGCTGTAAGTAATGATTTTATACATAACCTGTACATAACTGTGTTTTGTTCAGGTTGTTAAAAATTGAATTTCGTTTAGGTGGGGCATTAAATGTTAAACGACGGACGCAGATGAATTGTAAAGCATAAAACGCAAGTATGTACAAATTATGTACAAAATTACATGTATCTTCCTTCAATGATTAATTACAACCTTGGAGGAATATTGCGCAGCTATACCGACAAACTTCAAAATGGCACACTGGGTCAGCATCTGGGCAGCAGTAGCGTGGCAAATATGGATGGAGAGAAAAAGTGTAAGTTTTGCTGGAAAGGAAAATATTAGGAGATAATGAGAGATTTGGGATATCCCCAAATCTCTCCCTAATTTCCCGAGATTACCTTAATCCCGGAAATTTTCTTTCTTGTGTATTGTACTGCCTATATAAGGATGTAAAGTGTAAAGTGGAAAAACAAGTGAAAAGAAAAGAAAAGGAAGGATCCAAGATCCTCCCGTGGAGTAGGGATTCATCCGAACCACGTAAATCCTATATTTTTTATTTCATTATGGTATCGGAGCTTGGTTTTAATGCTCAGCAAGTATCGTCATCTACCATTTAAATTTTTTTCCGGCCGATTGCGAGCATGACAGGGCCGGCAGCAACCATTACGGAGGCCACCCAGGCCCTATCACAACAGATTGCAAACATCATGGAACAACAGTCAGGATCATCTTCCAACGACGGAAATCAAACTGATGTGCGAATTGATGTCAAACTCGACAATAATAACTATGTGTGCGCACGACTCATGGAGGTAGCAATAGGAGGACGGAACCGCTACGAATTTCTTACAGAAAAACCACCTGCAGAGACTGATCCCAGATACAAGGCTTGGCGAAAGAGGGACCGGCAAGTATTCTCTTGGTTGACAAACAACATGGAACGAAGTATTGTCCGACAATACATCCATTTTCCCACATCAGAACTATTATGGAGTACACTAGCCTGAACATTCAAGGCTGGTGAGGACAGCCTACAAATATTCGATGTAAAGACGAAAGTCAGAAGGTTAGTGCAGAATCAATACGGATTGGAAGAGTATTACAGCTTGTCAAATAGTCTTTGGATGGAAATTGACCGGAGGAGGCCAAATTCGATGAAGCACGGAGAAGATATCATTGAGTATAATCGAATCCAATTGGATGGCCGATTTTTTACATTCCTGTCGGGGTTAAACAAAGTGTTCGACCCGATTGTAAGGGACATACTGAAGGAGAAACCCCTTCCTGGAGTGGATGAGGCATGCGCGACACTAAGATACTTTCACCGGCGACAAATCAGGAAGAGGACGTTCAGAATGTAGGTCGGGTCCAGAACACCAATTCATCACCAAGCCCAATTACAGTAACCCACTTGGAGACGGTGCTCCATGGGCCGAATTCGGATCTCGGCGGGATGAACTTCAGCGGGTTGGGTGGGACCCGACCCGGATATATCGACCCGGTGACCCAGTATCGACTCGGACACACTGACCCGACTCCACAAACCCGATATCATCAGAGTCACCGCACCGAGAGCAGCCCAGGGTACAACGGTCGCCGGTCAGAAGCGACCAACTCGGTCGCCAATTCGTCATTCCGGAAAAGGTGTGATGAATGCGGCAGACTGGGACATATCAAACGAGAATGTTACTTGATTGTAGGGTATCCGGCGAGCCATCTGCTGAATCCAGTAAATCGTTGAGTTGGAGGACCAAATCGAGGGACAATCACAGTCGGCAAAGGTATGGACCAAAATGATGATAACGAACACGACTTTGCCGCAGTGGGAGTCGGGAGGCAACTACCCATACACCCACGAGCAAAAACCAACATCAATCTAAAGGAATACACAGTGACTGGTGGTGAATCGAGAAAAAGTGATGAAAAGGGGACGGATGAATCTTACCCTCGGTTCTAGACTGAGAGACGCACACGGACAGGTATAAGAGGGGACGGGAAATTACTTTCATGCCCCCTTGATTTGTATAATGCGAAATTCTTTAAGGATGGGTGCTTTGATTGCGAAAAATTTGATTTGGGGGCAGTTTATTCTTGTGGAGATGGGACGAAGGGTAAGAATCAACACTGGATTTTTGATTGTGGTGCAACGGAACCGTTTCATATGATATTGGCGATTTTCATGAGAAACAGGGTCCGAAACCGCCAATGGGGAGTTGCTACTGGTTAAGGGTGCCGGGATAGTTGAGATAACTCCGAATTTCAAACTATCAAATTGTTTATATGTTCCTTCTCTATCTCACAAACTACTGTCCATCAGACATGTGACAAAGGAATTGAACTATGCCGTATTAATGTACCCGTCATTTTGTGTGTTGCAGAATATTCGGATGAATGACATCCTTGGGCGTGGCACTGAACGGGCTGGATTGTATTACGTGGATGAAGTTGTTTCCCCTTCCAGGACCCTCTCCATCCGTAGTAAGACATCCTAGAAACGCTGGTTGTGAGTTAAAGAAACTTTTCCCGCATTTAAAGAAACTTTTCCTGCATTTATCTGGTTTTCCTATCTCATGTGACTCATGTTTACGTGCTAAAGCCCATCGGGCGTCATTTATGCCTAGTCGTTCTCGTGCTGAAAAACCTTTTAATATTATCAATTCGGATGTTTGGAGACCTACCCCCGTTATTAGAGGTTCTGGATTAAAGTACTTTGTTTTGTTTATTGATGATTGCACCCGAATATCTTGGATATATTTCTTGAAGAACAAATCAGATGTCGTGGCTAAGTTTATTGAGTTTTATCATATGATTGTAACTCAGTTTGATGTGGATATTAATATGCTACGATCAGACAATGGAGGAGAGTTTGTGAATTCTGAAATGACTGGTTTTTGCTCGGAAAATGACTTGATTCATCAAACCACCTGTCCCTATAGCCCAGAACAAAATAGAGTTGCAGAAAGAAAGAACAGATTTTTATTGGAGATTACTCGTGCCCTAATGTTGGATTCAGGTGTGCCATCCATATTTTGGCCTGAGGCGTTATCCACTGCTACTTACCTGGCTAATCGGTTGCCTACTAAGATACTCGAGTTTGCAACACCCCTCCAAGTCTTGGCATCACACGCCAAGGTACCATCCTATCACACACTATCACCACATGTGTTTGGATGCTCCGTCTTTGTTCACATTCCAAAAGTAAACCGTACGAAGTTTGATTCATGCTCCCTGAAATGTGTGTTTGTTGGGTATGGAGTGCACCAGAAGGGGTACAGGTGTTATGATCCCGTGACAAAGAAACTCTTCACTATAGTTCATTATGATTTTGTTGAAAATGAATTCTACTACAGCAACTCGTCTCCATCTAGTGGTCAGGGGGAGCCAGTACGAGACCCACTAGAATGGATCAGCTTGCCCTCTATTGTGGATAAACCTCAGAAAGAGCTAACCACATCCTTGGAACCACCGCCACATGTCCCGTCCATAGCCTCGTCGACTCCGATGCACGTAATATAATCTGGAGGACCCGTGGTGACATCAGCCTCTCCTTCCTCGGATATCTCAGTAAGTACTTCTCCTGATGAGCCTTTACTTCAAGATACTATATCTGTCCATATTGATGCTACAGATCCACCACGAGGGCGGGTGTTGCCAGACAGGACGACACGAGGAATGGCACCTCGAAGTGTGTGAATCATATATGGGAGGCCTGTGAAATACCTATTGGGAAGCGCCCTGTGGGATGCAAATGGATTTATACCATCAAAAGAAAAGCTGATGGAACAGTGGAGAGGTTCAAGGCAAGACTGGTGGCTAAAGGATATACCCAGACCTATGTGATCGAGTATTCAGAGACATTCTCTCCTGCAGCGAAGATAGACACTATTCGTGTGTTGTTCTCTATTGCAGCTAATAGGAACTGGCCACTTAACAAATTTGATGTAAAAAATGCATTTCTTCATGGAGATCTAGAAGAGTGAGTATATATGGAGAGCCCACCGGGATTCACACACTTATTCCGACCTACTGAAGGATGTAGGTTAAGGAAAGCACTTTATGGATTAAAACAGTCTCCCCGGGCTTGGTTTGGATGGTTTACCCTGGAAATGCGACGGTATGGATTCCACCAAAGTAACTCGGACCACGCTCTGTTCTTGAAAAGACGACCACAGGGCATCACGTGTCTCATCATTCATGTAGATGATATGGTGATCACCGGGGATGAGGAAGAGGAAATAGCAACCCTGAAGACAAAACTATTCAGTGAATTTGAGATGAAAGACTTGGGTGCACTTAAATATTTTTGGGGAATCGAGGTACTGCGATCAAAAGGGAGAATATGTATTTGTCAGCAAAAGTATATCCTTGATCTGCTGGCCGAGACAGGTCTCATGGACTGCAAACCTGCCGACTCACCTATGTTACCGAATCATGGACTCACAATTATAGATAGGGCCGAGCCAGCCGACCAGAAACAGTACCAGCACCTCGTGGGGAAATTGATTTATCTGGCACATACTAGACCAGACGTCGCATATGCCGTGAGCGTTGTTAGTCAATTCATGCATAATCCCAAAAGGCTCATTGGGAGGCAGCAATAAGAGTGGTTAGATACTTGAAAGGAATGACAGATATTGGGGTGATTTTCAGGAACAATGGACACTTGAACATGGAAGCATATACTGATGTTGACTGGGTCGGGAACCTAGTGGACCGAAAGTCTACTTCGGGCTACTTCACACTCATTGGTGGGAATCTGGTTACGTGGAAGAGTAAGAAGCAGAAGGTGGTGGCTTTATCAAGTGCTGAAGTAGAATTTCGTGGCATTGCTAGGGGGTTGCGAAAATACTATGGTTGAGAAAACTGATGACAGAACTAGGGTTTCCCCCTTAACAAGCATGTCCCTTAAGATGTGATAACAGGGCTGCAATACAAATTTCAGAAAATCCTGTGCAACATGACAGGACGAAGTATGTGGAAATTAATAGGCATTTCATAAAAGAGAAGTTGGAAGATGGGATAATCACACTTCCCTTTGTTTGTTCAGAAGATCAGTTAGCAGACATTTTGATGAAAGTAGTGGCCGGGAAAGCATTTCACGAAGCAGTTAATAAGTTGGGTGTTGGATCCTCCACCATCCAACTTGAGGGGAGTGTTGGAAAGGAAAATATTAGGAGATAAGAAAAGATTTGGGATATTCTCCTATGCTTACTGCAGCCAGTCAAGAGTTGATAGCTTGGAAGCTGAGGCACTTGTATACTACAGGGATTAAAACTTTACATTACTGAAATTCCATCTTTTGAGATAGAAATAAGTTCGCTTTCTATTTACCTTGGCATTGCAGATCCCTTCAAAGGGCCATGGAGAGTCAGAAGAATCCTGATGGAAATAAAGCAGATCACTCTAGACTACAGCTTCTCTGGGCAAATCACTTGCCGCTCCAGTACATCTAATGCTGTTGCAAGAGACCTTGCAGAACTGGGAACCTCGCCAGGAGTCCATATCTTTCACAAGATTGAAGAGCTGCCGGCCCACATACAAGACAGACTCCAAAAGGAAATACCAGATCAAAGTCCTCATGCTGCTAGCCATTCACTCTAGTCGAATGCTCGAGGAAATGAAGACTTCACAGAGCTCCAGGCCAAACTGTTGTACACGCTGGGGGATAGACCAGAATCCGGAGCTCGGTTCACTGCCGCAAACACCCCTATGCAAAGAAAAGCACCACAACTGCGAAACAGGTTTTTTGTCTTTGTATACTATATACTGCAGCTTCTTTGCAGGTTATAAGAAGTCAAGCTCAATCATGTTTATCTCAAGGCACCACTTGCAATCCATAGTTTTATTGTTTTTAATTCGTTGGCTTGTTTTGGTTGTCCTTAAATGTGTTTTCATTGTTTTCGTTAACGCTAGGATAATTTTTGTACGAACCCCGTCCGAAATTAAAGGACGAGTTTTTTTACAAAAAAAAAAAAAATGTTACTACCTTGCAAAACTTACATCACCGTGATATTATGATGAAGGATGTGAATATTGATTGTATTTTGCGTTTGGAGGAAGAAGAAACAGGGATGCATATATTTGCCTGCTACTGTCACGTGGAATTATTGTGGAAGGAGGTGTTATCTTGGCTTAGCTACAGTGGCATGATTCTGATAGTGGGCTAAGCAAGGAAAAATATTGCCAAAACCAACAAGTGTGAGGACTGAATTATGGTTGATGTTTTGGTTGGCTACCATTTGGCCTATATTGAATGGTAGAAACAATGGCGAAGCTACATAAGGGCGGGTTCGGGCTTTAGTCCAATAAAAATTATAGTTTAGCCTAATATTAAATAGCTTAGCCCAGGGTAAAACAATTTTTTACCTCCACCCTTGGGTAGAAACACGTTTCATTTTTATAGCAAAGATTTTGACCCAATGATAATATGGGAAATATTCCTATACCTAACACTTATATACCCAATAACCCTCTTATATACCCAACAACGATCTCGACCGTCGGATTTGAGATCTTACGGCTGCAATTAAAGCATATTGTTAAATTAGAAAAATGCTCCTGCAATTAAACCATATTTTTAAATTAAAGAAAGGCTCTTGCGTTCGATTTGCTCAGGATTGACGAATATTACTTCTCAAAAATTGACGACGGCACTTCAACAAAATTGGTCATCCATTCACTCATACCAGTGGACGGAAAATGATGTTTTTTCTATTTTTGATTAAAAAATGATATAATCTCAACTGTCGGTGGTGAAATCCGACGGTCGAGATCGTTGTTGGATATATAAGGGGGTTGTTGGGTATATTAGTATTAGGTACATAAGATTTCTCAATATGATATTTGTTAGGATTGTGACCTAGAGCACCAAGTATGGGCTCTTGTTAGTTTCATGTATACTGGATGATTAAAATCATTTTTGTTCCCAGAGTCGTTGATATGTATATTATG